>APFE030049061.1:1779-24364 GCA_000404065.3 Pinus taeda | reverse complement strand
GAAAAAATAAAGCATTATTAACCAGAGATGTAAATAACAAATAAAGAAAATAAAATTCAAAAAATATAACTAGAAATTTTTGTAATTGAAAATTGGGTTTTCATTTTATAGATCTAGCAGTCAACAAATCCTTCAATTATGATCTTCTAACCCATACTTTCCCACAACTTTTTTTCTATTGCAATATTTTTTTTTCCTATTGCAATATTACATAAAAAAAAATAAGGGCCATATAGGTAGAGGCAATCACATTGCCACTAGATGACTCTTGTTTTTATTGTAATTAAAAATTTAAATAAAAAGTACTATTTTTTAAAATTCAATTGAAAATATAAAAAATTTATAACAACAAGTAGTTTTGACAAAAATTATTATTTTCCATTCAAGAAAGAAAAGATAATTAATGAAATTTTAAAAAATAAGATATTATAATTTTTTTGAAATTAAAAATTTTTCCCTCTATAAATATTTTTATAAACGCAGACCATCTTTTTAACCATATATTTAAACTTCATAATTAATAATAGTAAAATATAGGAACTTTATATTTTTTTATATTATATCATTTTTATTAAAAATGTTTAGATAATATTGAATAATAATAAATACCTAAAAATATAAAACTTTATATTACATTCGATGAGATGCAAAAAATTTAAAAATATAGTGTGATGTTTTATGGTAATTTTGAGGTTTTATTAATTAGAAAATCTATCATAAAAACTTTAAATATAGTGGAAAGGGTTTATAGTAGATTTTCAAAGGTTTTAATATTAATCTCAAAGTTCTTCAAATCTCATAAGGAACATTGTTTCAGAAATTTGATTTATGAGAATAATATGATTTTTTAATTGTTATTTAAGTTTAGGTTAAATTAATTTATATATAAAATAAAAAAACTGATTTAATTTATATTAAAATTTGTTACTGATATTATTTTAAACTTAATTACAATTTAAAATATTATTAAAATAATGTAACACCCATCACTTCCACAATAAATTTCCACCTTCAACCCCTTTACATAAAATTTAAATAATCTAAAAGATAATAAAAATTAAATTTATCTCATTCAAATTAACGCCCAACAAATAACATCACATCCCGTAAACAAAAACTGATTTTAAAATACTCCTAATAAATAAAATAAGCGACAAAAAGGAAATAAAGCTGAATTAAATAAATTTGAATAAATAATTAATCCTAGTTAATGCTGATATTCTTTCAATACTGTTTTTTGTGCGGAATCATCTTCAAAACTGATATGGCAGAGGAAGATCACCGACATTGATCTGTTTCACAACTTCGCCGCACATGACCACAGTCCATTGGTCGTTTTACTCCACGTCTGACTACGTTAGCCATGCACTTGATTCAAAAGCAGTCTTTTTTTTTGGAATGAGATCGACCAATGTGAGTCTGAATTTTTGTTTCTGCGATTCCAAAGACGTTCCATATAATTTCAACACCTTTTGGAATTAAATTAGATTTGGGAAATATTTTGAAAACTGAAAACTATTATAATAGATTTGGGAAATATTTTGAAAACTGAAAAAGATAAATTCAACACCTTTTGGAATTAGAGAAGTAAATTTGAGAAATATTTTGAAAACTAAAAACTATTATAATAAATTTGGGAAATATTTTGAAAACTGAAAAAGATTTTGAGTCAACAAAAGGTAACCAGCATTAAATGCGGGCATGGAGGCCCCCTTTACCATGCATGCCCATGCCATTCCATCCAGCATCGTGCGTTTCTCCAGAAGCCCCGATCCCATCGCACTAAACTTTTTCCGGGAGGGGGTGGCCCACCACCTCAGAGCTGTCACCCGTCACACTGACGCATTTTTAAACTGAACGCTCGCACCACTTTTTTCCCAGGAGCGGGTGACCTACCACCTCAGAGCTGGCACTACAAGGCGCATTTTCAAACCGAACGCTCACGCTATGCGATGGGGTCGGGGTTTTTCGAGAAACACATGATGGGGAATGAATGGCATAGGTATGTATGGTAAAGGGGTTTCTATAGGCGCATTTTAGTTTTTGTCATTTCGAAAATTAGTTGTCTATAATGCGATTTTTTGAAATTATTTCTGGTGGTTTTTTCTGGTCAAAATCTCGCAGCAATTTATTGGAATCGCAAGTTTGATAGCTAGTTTCTGCACAATCAAAGCGTCCCAGGGGTTTTTCAGAGTGCTAAATCCAAATATGAAGTTAAAAAACCATTTTAACAGCGACAAATCAAGATTTAACCTCAATTTCTTCCGCCCGATTCCGTCACCAAAATCTCTAAAAAATCACATTATAAACAACTCCTTTTGAAAACTGACACTCATTAATTATAAATTTAGGAAATATTTTGAAAACTGATGATTAATAGGGACGAAACTATCAAATTCTTAAATATAAATAATCTAAAAATTTGCAATTTAAAATCATGCTCAAATAAACTGTGAATTTATATTGAATGTATATTTGAGAAATATTTTATAAACTGTGAATTTATATTGAATGTATACTTGAGGAATATTTTATTATGACCATTGGGAGGGGGATCAAATCATCAAATTCACAATATTTTAAGAATTTCCATCAATATAAGAATAACAAAAAAAACCTATGGATGTCATTGTTTACCTGATCCACATGAAACTCCAGCGTCAACTTTTTGTTTATGGGATAAGGCTTTTTGTTTATGGGATAAGGAAATTTTCTGTAAACTCTTTTTAGCTATAGAGCTGATTTTCAGTGTTTTATTATTATTATCTAATTTTAAGGTTTTGTAGGATTAATTTTCAGTAAATCATTATTATTATTTAATTTTAAGGTCACTCCAAATCAGATACCAAATTGATGTATGAGAGAGCCCTTGTTTATGGGAAAGGAACCCA
The DNA here is from genome assembly GCA_000404065.3 of Pinus taeda. NCBI lineage: Eukaryota > Viridiplantae > Streptophyta > Pinopsida > Pinales > Pinaceae > Pinus > Pinus taeda. Next base: position 21,473 of record APFE030049061.1, on the reverse strand, counting down.
CCTCCACACAGGGATTTGATTGCTAAATCTACAAAAGCATACTCTACCCACCTGATTTTGAACCTATAATCTTTTAAAAAAACACACCCTCTTAACCATTAAACCTACTCAAACTATATATTAAAGCCAATCAAACTATACAACTTCTTTGAGTAAAAGTACCTACCTCAGAAATTACTGCCTTGGCCAGAAGAGTTTTGCATTCTCACCTTGAAACACTGCCGAAATTAGCCCAGCAGAGCAATGCAAAGGCAGACTCAAATTACCGCCTATGCCAGCAGAGCAATGCAGCATTGCTCTCTCTATTCCGCAGGCGATAACTGGCGTCCCATATGCCCACCGCTTGGTGATTGGTATGCGAAACATTCAAGGAAAATACAAGTAAAGCAGCCATTACTGATATATAACTAACTATTTTTCCAGAATCCTACTTTATATAAGATTGATATTCTGAAGAATCATTTGCTGAAACTATGGATAAACGAGAGTTGGAGGATCGATCACTAAAAGCATAACTAAACAGGGGGTTTTGCATAAAGAGTGATACATCATAGGATAATACAGAGCATTAAATTAAGGGAAAGTTTCACTGTATAGGCAAACGAAGCCGACGAAGATGCGGAGAAGAGGGGATTAAAAACTTCCAGGTGTCATGTTGTGTTAAGACATATAAAAAAAAACACAAAATATATGCGCCGAGTAGACCTAATTGCGATTAAGCCGCGTATGATGGGGCATAGCCCCTGCAGAGTTGAGTGATGTTAAACGGTCGACTTTGGAAAAACAAAACCCCTTACAAATAGGCAACAGTTTTCAGGGGATTGCCCATTGAATTGTTATCAAACCAATTGCTACTTAGAAATGTAATATCTTCCTTTATTAAGTAAAGCCACCAACATTCATTCTAAGAAAGTGAAGAAGACATTATGATTCTGAACGGGAATCCCATAATCATGACAAATCGCATTATCATATAACAAAGGGGCTATTGAAAGCATTCCCGTATTAAAAGAATGTATGTACATGGAGGAATGCACATATTTCCTTTTACAGTTCTTTACAGATTCGCCTTCAAAACTCATATTACAGAGGAAGATCACCAACATTGGTCTGTTTCCCAACTTCGCCCCACACGACCACGATATCTATATGTGGGAGCTCGTTCACCGGTCGCTTTACCCCATGTCTGCTCAGCGAAGCGCCGCACTTGACCCGAAATCTGGCGGTCATACTGACAACGGTCTTGTGGAACCGAGAGGGTCACATACGCATTGTGTATCCTCAAAAATATCTCTGTGCTCTCAATTTTCCCTCCAGGAGAAGCTGCCTGATCCGGATGAAACTCCCGAGCCAGAGTTCTGTAAGCCTTCTTTATCTCTTTTGAGGTCGCCGAAGGGCTTATTTCCAGTACTTCATAAAAATTCTTTGATTCCATGCGACCGGGCTCTGAAATTAGCCCCCCTCCTCCCGCAGATGCCTGCAGTCTTCTAACCTTGGAACACCGCTGAAATCTAACATTTCTGCTCCAGGTGCTCCATACCGCGGGCGGTGTTTGGCGGCCCATATGACCAGCGCTGGGCGATTTACTGCATGAGAAAACATGTGAGGAGAACGAAAGAGAAAAAGCCATTACTGGCATATGATTCTGAGCAGCAAAGTAGATATTACTTAATAAGACTGATATGAAATGTCGAAGTCTTACGCCAAGGGTGAGGTTTTAATTATATAGACAAAAGAAGCCAAGGAAGACGCCGAGAAGAGCACAGACATAAAGCTTTCAGGGGTCCCGCAGTTCGTACCATAAACCAAAATATCTTTATTGAGAGCAGATCTAACCGCCACGTGTGATGTGGCACTGTCGGTCGATTGTACCAAAAAAGCAAAGTCTTACGCCAAGGGTGAGGTTTTAATTATATAGACAAAAGAAGCCAACGAAGATGCCGAGAAGAGCACAGATAAACAGCTTTCAGGGTTCGCGCACTCTTGGTACTATAAACCAAAATAAATAGGAGTTGTCCATAATGTGATTTTTTGGAGATTTCTGTTATGGAATTTGGCAGAAAAAATTGAGGTTAAATCTTGATTTGTTGCAGTGAAAATGATTTTTAACTGTATATTTGGATTCAGCACCCTGAAAAATTCTTGGGACGTTTTGATTGTGCAAAAATTCACTATCAAACTTGAGATTCCAATAAATCGCTGTCAGATTTTGACCGAAAAACCTATCGGAAAAACTTTCAAAAAGTGACATTATAAACCACTCCAAATATCTTCATAAAAACAAATCTGACTGCCCTCTTCATAAGAGCAGATCTGACTGCCACGTGTGATGTGGCACTGTCGGTCGATTGTACCAAAAAAACATAAACCCTTTTACACGGAAAGAAAAACATAAACCCCTTTACGCGGAAACAACTGTGAGTGGGTTTGCCCATCGGGAATGGTAACGGGTACGTTAGATGGTAAAAATATCTTGCTCGTTTCTTGTGCTTCTAGAAGCAGCATTCCATGGCTGCAAATTGCTCTGCAAAACCTGACGTTAGCCAACATTGCTTTCTGAAGTGTGGCTAAAATTTGTTGGGAGAGGATAAGCTCTTGGGGAACAATAAATCCCATGCTAAAAATAGAACATGTGGAACGCTAGATGAAGCAACAATTTCGTTTCCACGTTTAAACTGGAAACATTTTTGTTAGGGTTAAGAACTTGAAGGTGCTATTAGACAATGGTAAGCAAATTGTTAATATTGCTAGTTGTAAATTTTTCCGATGGGAAATAGTAGGGAAACTTTTAAAATTAGTTAGGGTGGAAAATTATATTATTAAGTTACGATAATATTTGACTGGTTTTTTATTTATGTTTTAAATTCAAAACATTTTGACTACGGATAAGCTGATAAATATTTTTGTTAACATGCAGATATATTAGTAATTGCTTAAAAAGGGGATACTCGATTGTTAACATGCAAAATATACTAGCAATTGCCCCAAAAGGTTCAGAGAGGTCGATAGAAATGTTAAATTGAAAGAATTGTATTTTGGTTCAAAATAATAAATATTATAATAATTCAACCATTCAAACTAAACCTAGTCAATATATTCTAAAGCAAAATTCTTGCACATTCCACACTATCAGTATAATTTATTATATTCACAATAGCCCCAAGCAACTTCTAAAAATCTCAATTCACAACTCCAGCAACATAATACTTTTAGCAGACATTTCCTTGAATGAAAAGATACATCCTCCCAAGGTATGTCCACCCAAGGTATGTCCAGAGTATGACAAATGAACAGCACTGAATAATTTCAAATATATATCAAAGCAATACAAACATAGCAAGCCACTAGTCCCACTACTTCAGCCATCTTTACAGTCAACTATGAGAACACTCACCTAACAATAGTTGATCATACAACTCAAAAAAATGAAAATAATGTTCATGATAAATTCTCATAATTTTGATCTTTTACTTTTTGTTAAAAACTGCCCAGAATAGGACAAATGCAAGTTTCATAATCATTAACTTGTAAGATTGGTCACAAATGCAAGTTTCATAATCATTAACTTGTAAGATTGGTCACAAGTTTGTTTGAAGCGTAGTCCAGAGGGTTGTATGGGTCTTTACACTGGGCGACATCATCATGCACATGGCATCCAGCTATGGACAACAAAGGAGATCTTTAGAATAGAAAGTCTTGATTTAACACTGCCACTTTGATAGTGACAATGTGATCATCCAGTGAAAGAAGAACCAGATCATGCCAAGAGGGGTGACCACAGTTTAATTAAAATGTAATTATAGATTCAATTAGAAAGTTCCACCTACTCTAGGCCTACGGTATTCATGAGATGAGAAAGCATGAAATTAGTTATAGATCGAGAATCCACGTGCATCACTTTGGGTTGGAGATATCACATCTATTTTATGTTTCTAAAGCAAAATTCCTGCACATTCCAAACTATTTAGTATAATTTATTATATCCACAATAGCCCCAAGCAACTTCTTAAAATCTCAGTTCACAACTCCAGCAACATAATACTTTTTCTAAACATTTCCTTGAATGAAAAGATATATCCGCCCAAGGTATGTCCAAAGTATGACAAATGAACAACACTAAATAATTTCAAATATATATCAAAGCAATACAAACATAGCAAGCCACTAAGCCCACTACTTCCCACTACTTCAACCATCTTTACAGTCAACTATGAGAACGCTCACCTAACGATAGTTGATCATACAACTCAAAAAAATGAAAATAATGTTCATGCTAAATTCTCATAATTTTAATCTTTTACTTTTCTTTTTCTCCCACCTTGACGTATAACACAATAACAATCATATGATCGACATAAAGCTCTCTGCAACTTCGTTATCCACAATAATTAACTAATGGAAATTTTGAAAAAATAATTAGATAACTCATGTCATGCTTTGATCACTACTGGGAAAATATTGATAACTACTTTTCTAATCACGTTGAAGAAAATCAAATCATTCATCAACCATTGGAAGCAAATTGACACAAAATAAAATATCTTAATATTGACTCAGAATCAAAGGTTTTCTTTTCATTTTTCCTTATTTTCTTAATCTGTCAACTCCAAAGAGAACCTGATAGGACAAAAGTTGATCCTACACTAGCCACAATTTGTTTTAATGTACTGAAAATCCCTTGGAGAAAATACTCAAATGCTCTCAACAATTACTCAAAAACCAACGGCTGCTCTCACAGTAATAGCAATTTCCACCACTAGGCACGTAGCTTTTCAGAAACCACTCTAGACAATATCCATTGTCAACCCATCATCACAAATCAGTGTTTTCATGTCAAAAGTTTGGATTTAAATTAAATATCTACTCAGGCAGTCTACATTGGATGATAGTCGTCTGCAACCACATCCAAGAACTTTCGTCCCAGAGAACAAGCGTACCTGAATTGAAATCAAAGGAAAAAAAAAACTGCACCACTTAAAATTCAACCTGTACTGGTTTATGACATTCCCGTACTGACATAGAGTTTGGAATGCAGGACATTTCATCTCCTTCAGCATTTCCTCTTCCTCTTATTTCACAAATGGCAATTCTTTTTTTCTTTTCACTTTTTTTCCATCGATTTTCTCTACAGCCAAAGGTTTACCCAAAAACCCATTCTTTCTTAAATATACCCTTTTGGTACGAGTTTTGACTTGCATTTTTTCATTTTCTATTGCAGAACTTTTTGAGAATGTTTATATTTTTATCTTTTGACTATATTGAGGAGATCATAGACGAAGATTTGTGAACAACCCTCAACTTGCTTGTTCACACACTCCACTGACTCCTGGTATTTGGCCTTACTAATGGCTATAATAAAAAAAAGCCATTCATAACCCAACTGATTCTTTCGTTTCAACAAAAACCCCATTGTTATGGATGTGTCTAGTTCATCCTCCATATGAAGAACCATGTGAAAGGAAAAAATCATAATCTGAATGTTTCACCTGATGTAATCTCAACCATTGATCAGCTGACTGAAACAAAGAGTTAGCCTGCCATCGTTCACAGTTTCCATTAGTACTCCACACTGTCGCCTTCAACTTGTAAGAAGCGAGACCAAATATTGGTAAAGCTATCTTTGGAGAACCCCCAGAGTTGCTTATTGGAGTGACAGGAACACTTTTCCCTCCAGTACTTACATGAATACTGCCACCATCTGCCAAAACATCAGTTAGAGACCAATTGCAGAGTGAGAAAATCAGAATTCAAAACACATCAACATGCTTTACTGATAAGAAAACTATGTGAACAAACTAGCAACAAGATTGAGGGAACGAAAATAGAAAACAGATGAATCAAACCTTTTAGTGGAGTTGAAAGGGAATGAAAAGTTAGGAAGTAGGCAGCCAGGTCTCGCATGGTTGGACCTGTTGGTATCCTATATATCGGGTACCTGTAAGGAAATTCTTGTTTTAATTAGATAGCGGTAGATAATGAACATTCGTCTAGACATTACTGGTTGCATTGAACAATATCCAGTAGAACAGGAAAGCTTAAAAACTACCTGGCCTCCACACCAACTTAATCAAGGATTGCAGAAGTATAATTGATGGCATACCACGCAACCGATAGCCAACTGGTTTGCGACAGATCAATGCTTCTTAAGGTTTTCAGTTGTGGAAAGTCCTTGGCAAGATCCCCAATCTGCAACATCCAGTTAACAAATATTAATTTTAACCTCGCAATTGAAACTACACCATGAAATAAAACATTCTTGAAAATAAATGCATAACCGGATCTTACCTTGTCAGCCAGAGGTTCACAACTATATGGAGTTGCTCGCTCAAAATATTGTAATGAAGGGCAACTGCTTCCTTCACCATCATCACTAGAAAATCCTTCTTGTGCAGCTTTAGAGTGACTTCTTAATGTTAATCTATCAAACCTAGTATTAGAATCCAAATTACAATCAAATGCGTTGGAATTTCTCCAGTGTATTGCCCCGTCATATTTTGAGTCTTGCTCTGCTTCATCACTACTACTACTACCTTCACTCCCTGTATCTCTATAATCATCACTTGCATCACTCTCCTCAGTAGGGCGCCTGCAAAAAAAACAGAGCATGTTCAGGACTCAACTGAGCCAGCGTGAATCACGTGTCCAAATGTTATCAAGTTTTAAATGATATTGCTCCAATGAAAGACATGTGCATTAACACTGAATTGTGACTGGAAAAATCTTGTCTCAGATATGACACAACTGATATAGAGAGCCCCCGAAGCATGCAGTATTTTAATGGGGCATTAGAGCATAATCGTTTGCAAAGATAGATTTCTCCAAAAAAATTGTTAAACAACAGGAGCTAAATTATTAAAGTTAAAACAACAGGAGCTACGACGTATATTATGCCTTATTTACCATATTATTATTATACAAAAGCATTCAGTTGTGGTCAGATTTACAAAATATTAAGGAACCTCCCTTTGACATGACTTGCTATGAAAATAACTGGTGAATTGGATAATCTACCTCGTGCCAATATTAGGTCCATAAGGGTGAGTGTAAAGCTGAATGGCAGAAAGAGATGGTACATAATACTGCATAACATTGTCGCTTCCATTCAACACTATCGGTACTCTAGCACCATATGCACTCCACTCGTTGAACAACTCCCCCAGATCACCAAGACTGAAGAAGGGCATGGATTTGGCTTCGGAATCCCTCCATCCTTTCATGAATTTCTGTGAAACCAAGAATTATTCCTATTATCAATTAAGAGCGAATGACAGAATAGCTAGAAAACATTGTGTTGTTAAAAATACAGGGTTCATAACAGAAGATATCAAAATCCTAAAATGTACATCTAGCTACAAGCCTAACATTACTAGGGATAAAATAAATACACTTGGAATACTAGAAAATTATCGGAAATAGACTGGAGGCTCATCACAATAGGGTTTCAAAGCAATTACCTTGGGTAGATACTGAAGAGGAATTGTTGGAGTTGTAGATTCCAGAAACGATCCAGATTACAACAACACGCCTTCCTTCCAGAAGCGGTAGAAACAGGGGAAGACACGGCCCTTGAACAAGCGTCTGAAACAATGTGGTCTTCATCCCTATGACAGGGCATCGGAGAGTAACCACAACACGGCCCATGCAATGCCACAGCCAAAATAATTGCCGCCAGTACTGCCAACCAACCACACAATGCCACAGCCAAAATAATTGCCGCCAGTACTGCCAACCAACCCCACAATAAAGCAGCATACAAAGCACGACATAGGAGTGTAAGCACGAAAGGATATATATATCCCACGTCTAGGGTTCTTATCCCTGGTTCTAACCCTAACTAATACCGCACCCTCCAAATCTACGATATATTCGCTCAGAAACTGTCAAACAACAAATAAAGAAAACAGAGCAACGAGTTTTTCTCTTTCAAGCAGTAGAAAACTAAAACAGAGCAACTGGTTAATGTTAGAATGATTCAAGTACTTACAGGTCGATTGTTGCCACAAATCATCAATGTCGTCGGTCGTGAGTAGAGCTCCTCCAGGCACGCAGAAGGCAAATGAGGCGAAAATGCGGTTAGGGGTAAGGTGGTTACGACCATAACTAACCTAAGCTGATGAGAAACCCGGAATAATGATGCATGTGGGAAACAAATGTCAAGCAGAAAGAGGAAAATTTGTGCCAGATGTCAAACAGCAGAAGATCGAGATGTCAATAGGAAAATGAAAGTGTTGATGGAAAAGTTGATGCATAGGAAGGCCTATCGGCCTAATTATTTGATTATGAGTAGTAATTTTTTTGGTGAAAATTTTAAAATTAGCAATAATTTTGGAGAGTTAAAATTATATTATTAAGTTTTTATAATATTATATTAGTTTTTTTGTTTTTTTAAATAAAAAATATTATAGATAAAAAATTGATGGAATGTTAATAGATAATCGTAGACAAATTATTCATATGCAAATTTATTATTTTGATTGAGATTGTAATGGTTTTTTTAATGAGGAATAAAAGGGAAATTTTTAAAATTAGCAACGATTTGGGATGGTAAAAATTACATTATTAAGCTTTCATAATATTATATTGGTTTCTTTACTTTTCTTTTCAAGTCAAAACATTTTGATTAAGGATAAGAATTTGATGGAATAATAGTAGATTATGATAGACAAATTGTTAATATGCAAATATATAACCTGGATTGTGAGTTGTAAATTTTTTTTATTAGGAATACAATGGAAAATTTTAAAATTACCAATAGGTTTGGAAGGTGAAACTAACACTTAATTTTTTATAATGGTAGACAAATTGTTAATATGCAAATATATAATGCAGATTGTGAGTTGTAATGTTTTTTATTAGGAATAAAATGGAAAATTTTTAAATTACCAATAGGTTTGGAAGGTGAAAATAACATTATTAATTTTTTATAATATTATATTAGTTTTTTCACTTTTCTTTTTTCATTTTGAAAATATACGGGTTTAAATTTAATTATTAGTATTATGAATTCTTATATTAACTTAAGGCTTACTTAACAAGGTGACTAATTCCCAACACTATAGTAAGATTTCAAATTTATTTGGAAGCATGGAAAGACAATAGTGATGGCTAGTGCTAATCATTCTATATAGATAGAGTCGATGTTTTACAAACATCCAAAAAAGCATTGACAACCCACACTCGGTAAAATCCAATACAAATTTTCATTTAACTTGTTACTTAGTGTCTTGCTGATAATATATGAGGGTGAGGGTGAGGGTGGAAGGTGATATTGGGTATATTATATAATATAATTAACCCAATTATATAATCTACCCAATATCAACCCCCACCTCCACTTTCATATAGATGGGAGGTGATATTGGGTAAATTATATAATATCTTATAAAAATATACAATTTTTTTGACAAAGTATTTGTCCATGGTGATCTATACTTCATTAGTTTCTATAGTACTCAACTCAATTTCAAAATTTGGTTGATCCTAAATCACTTGATCTGAAAATGATATCCCTATATCACCCAATCTGAAAATAATACCTCTATATCACCCAGTATAATTTTAGAAGTATAAGCCCCAATCTGAAAATGATACTTATATATCACCCAATATAATTTTAGAAATATAAGCCCAATGTCTTAGAAGTATAAGCCCCAATCTGAAAATGATACCTGTATATCACCCAGTATAATTTTAGAAGTATAAGCCCATTGTCCACTATGACATCCCTGGGTTTTTTGAATTAGTTATAAGACATTTTTACTATTATAGACAAAGTAATTTGTTAATAATTAGTTATTGTGTTGGTGACAATAGTAAATAGTAATTCGGCTATTTAAAAAAAATATAGCATTGTCTCTATGGAAGATCTGAGGAGTTACGGATGAACCTCCATAACTCTCTTTTCACCAGATAGTTATCAGGTAGGAGCAGTTATCTCCTTGCCTCCTCTTTCTCCAAGAAAAAAGAGAGAGAGGGAGGAGGGAGGGGCTGGAAAAAAAAGAGGAGGGTTCCTTAAGATGAACAAGGTTTCAGTGGGAAAACCCCTAGAAAATATCTTCCCTGGTGGAAGAAACGCATTTGCAAGCTGGACTTGGGGTCCTGAGGCCAGGATAAATTAAATGTTGCCTTAGAAGTTGTTATGAAGGAATTGAGAAGCTCGGGGGGAGAAGGTTGGACGTGATAGCCAACTTCTCATTGGAAGGGTAGAGAGGTTTCATCTGTGAATTCTTGAAATTCCATTAGCAGATAATTGTATTGAGTATATGCATATAGCTTGCATTTCTTTCTGATTATTAGAGAATAGTAAAGAAAAGACGAATCAGTAATCACCATAATAAGTTTGATGTTGGTGTTATATGAACAAAATTGTTCTGGTTATTTTTTAACATTCTGATATATGTGTAGCTAATAATATTCAACATAATGATTTGGTATCAGAAAAATCTGAATGGAATTTCTTTCTCAAATTTGGGTACAGTAAGAAATATAGCTAACTGGCCCACTGTAGGATATATGAGTGGAAAGAAAAGCACAATAGAGTAGTATCTCCAATGTTTTCTTTATATACCTATGTCTGGTTATTTGGGAACTGTATGGAACCTAGGGTTAGTTATATGCACTGTAACAAGTGATGCATAGACATAAAAGGTAAGGGAAAGTATTATTCCTGTGTGTTCTTTTATGTACACTGTAACGAATGACGCATAGACAAAATAAGCAAGGAAACACTATTATTCTTGTGTGTTCTTACCATGGATAATTGTATCGAGTGGTGCATAGATAGGAAGAGCATTACAACAATATTATTTTGTCTATTCTTTTCCACGAACCTGGGATTTTCAACAATCGCAAGAAACTAAAGGTTACCAGGGTGGATACATGTCCAAACCCCTACAGGAAAATAATATTGTACAAGTAATTTACTTCAAGAATAAGCAAACTAACTGAACAATATTTTAATCTTCAAAGATAAATAATAAAGCTACCAGATTAAGTCCTCTAGGCCAACAACTAGGTCAGCCCGGTCGACTGTTCATGTGCGTACTAAACAACTAAAACACTGATCATAATCTAGGAATTCCCTCTAGGGTAGAAAGTGAATTAAAACATCACAATAGCATATTGATAAAAAAAAATTGAAATTCCAAGTCAAATGCACATTAGAGCTAGTAATACGAGTAAGCAAGCACTGCTAAACGTATACCCTGCACATTACCAATAACTCTGGTAGGAACCCTTCGTCAAGCCGTGGAAAAGTTGCGCTTTGCAATTCTAAGAAAACATATCGATAATGGGACTCTTTGACGGAAGTCATAGCCATATAAGAAATGAAACTATGGAGAATTAAACTCTATTAAATTACGAGAAAGAAGGAAAACAAGCTCAAAAATTTTAGGCACATTTCACAGAAACAACCATGTCATTCCAAAATAGACAAGATAGAGCTATATTATGCCAGGAAACATGGGTTCGGGGACGGGGTCGGGGATGTCATTTTTTCAAACAGGGTGCGTGGGTTCGTCGGGGGTATATTATAATTTATATATATAATATATAAATACTACATTTTATAATATAATATATATGAATTTGTATATTTTTCAACTTTAAACAAGAAAACTAAAATATTTATGATTTAACCGTATTGATTTCAGAGGTTAAAGGTTGATCGAATATCCTCTTTCAAGAGATAATAGAGCCCAATTTATGTATCCTTGTTCACTGTCCAGATTTCAAGATTTTTGCCAAATCCTGTAGCAGCTTGCCTACTCAAGAAATCATGTTAATTGCAGAAGCTCTGACAATCAGCAAGTTTAATTTTGTATCAGATGGAGCATGTTCTAGGTGTGTCCTTCGCAATGGCATTATAAAATTTGGGAAATTTGCTCTTAAACAATATTAGGCTTTGCCTTGTTAAACAACGATTTTTCAGAGAACAAGTTACGTTTATTGTTGATCCATCTCTGTTGTAGAAGGCTGATTTTAATGGCTGAAGATCTATTATTTAAAGGTTGATATTCCATTTATATATTGTTGTAATGCTACCAAGTTCCACTATTTTGACCTTCACTACATCTATTGGTGTCTAGTTAATTACATGGTTGTTTATGCTCAGAAATTTTCATCATTTTAAGTTGTAACATCAGTGAAAGTCTAATTCTGAGTTTATAAATAAGTTGTCTAGTTATTTGAAGCATTTTCCCATTGTTGCAATGACCCTTGTCCATGTCACTTGAGAGAAAATATAAAAGCAACATCTACAGAAGTTGTCCTTCAACTATTTGATAAAATACCTCAATTGAGACTCATTGAAACTCAATTAAAAACTCAGAAATTTTAAGAGAAAATTGAGTATATTTGAGTTGGGAATATTACATCTACATCGACACTTTGCAATCCTTTCTGATGTATCAAAAGAACCCTGTTTATGATTTCGAAGTCTCAGGTTCTTTCAAGAAGAACCGGGTTCTTCAGGGTTGTTTTCAGAGGTACCCGTTCCAGCACTCGAAATGTGGGGACGGAAACCAGGGACGGGTTCGAGAACCCCACCCCTGGTGTCATGCCCCTACACCTACGGTAGTCAACCGCTTATAGCGAAGTGCGGCACTACCAACCGTTTTCTTTTCACCAATACTTACGATTGTAGACTACGCCTAACATTCCATACTTAGTTTTATTTTTGTTACCAAGTATTATTTCTTTATCCTTTATACAAGTGAAAGCCCATAACATTCACATAAACAACATTATACAAGAAAAATGCACAACAATATAAAGGGAGGTGCAACTCCCTGCAATATGAGTCTACCCGTATCAATATATTATATGATCTTCAGTTTTAAAAAGTACAAGTTAAATCTTGGGAAACCCCAAATTTACACTTAGCCAATTTTCAACTTGGCAAACTCGGTTGCCCAGCTTGTCAGCACCTCCGCACGGTTGCCGCACGACTCACCAACCCTTCGTTCACCTCGTCGCACGATCGTGTTGTTTGCCCAACTCGGGCGCCCCTCATCATAACCAAGTCGCCACACACGGGCGCCTTCGCACGAGTCACATCTCCGTTCATAATCTCAACACTTCACCGTTTCCACCGTACACTACTTCCACGTTTGCCTCTGCACAATGGGTGGGCGCTCACCCGAGCTGCCTAAGAACCCGTGCACAACCACCCAACCGCACAACCGCACATAACCGGGTGTTCACACCTTCACTCGTGCGCCGCACAACCGGGCGCCCTCGCCTTCACCTATGCATGCCTTGCGCGACCGGACGCCCACACCTTACCCGTGCACGTCTACCCACGCTCTTACCCAAGACTTTAAGCCTATGTGTTTCACCTCCGTGTGGCCTCGCCCAAGGGCATAGAACTGCGCCTCACCTTCCTTTGCTGCAGCTACACCTTAGTACTTCGCACTTCTCCTTCACTTGAGTGTGTTGAGCGATGATCGATGCCAAAATGATTCGTCCATGCATCAATATATACGCAGCGTTATGTGTCGTGCCACTACCCGGCCAACCTGCACTTCTTTATTAAGCTGATGCCCTTATTTGCTTATTCGTATGGTCAGCCTCCCCAACCATTACCCGAATTACAACCTTCCACCATCGGCTTCGTTTCACGAACACCTTCGTTCATTCTCCATATAAACATGACTCGCTCCTCACTTATACGCACGCATAAGTGACTTCTCTGTCATTTAACTCGTCTAACCACGTGTCCTTCATTCGAACGCGGTCGCACCTCATCCGGCGAGTGTGCCAAGGACCGAAGGTCCTTACATCCTCCTCCACCTGAAGTCGTTGACGTCCTCGACAACATGCCATCTTGGTAGCCATCCACCAAGATCATCAACAACTGTCTCACCCATGATGTCAAATCCTCCACATATTGCAACCATCTCTGCAACATATGTAGAACCACCATCTCCATCATGTCTCATCCCGACAACCATCTGTCACCAAGATCACCATACCAAGGTACACATCCCATTGGTATGTCATACATCGGAAATCATCTCAATCCATGATCATCGACCATCTCGTCGCAATCTCCACATGCTGCTCCCTATCGTGAAAGGTTGGCCCTTCAATCTCAAGCTACATGCTTCCTGCAACATCTCGTGCCAACCTCATCATGTGTCGTCATCATGTGAACTGCTGCCATGGTACTCCAACAAATGCTAACACATCTTTGTACACGTTGCAGCCCCATGTTTGAACTAGTTGGGTAGCTAATCCAATCGTCACGCCCAAACCATGAGAATGTACATCCTCATGCCATCACTAGTCGTTTCTCAGAACATCCCGTCACATCCTCAACTCGATCAAGAATCCATCTCCATATAAGTGTAAGCCTTGCTCAGGTCCATAAAGTAGCCCTCATCTCATCTGCAACATGTTGTCCATGATGTCTGCTACTAATTTGCTGCATGAAATTAGCCACATCTACCCCAACATCATCATCCATATGTGTGCCTCCTCAATATGAAGAGACCATCTCATCAAATTCCAACTCTCGATGTGCCACATCCAAGTCCATGAAGCAACCTCCATCATATCTGTAATGTGCCATCCCTCAAGTCTGCCATAGAAACAAATATACACTTGTCTCATCTATCCATGTGCTGCCCATGATCATAGATTAATCAGCTCCCATGTGTCAAAAGTGGTTAAGTCTCGGCTCAACCCATGCCCAAGTGTTGCCACCAAGGCATCATCATTGTTGTAACTCCATCACTCCAAAGTGTCTCATATCGATCCTCCACATCAAGTCACTCTTTCAAGCCATTCCCATACATGTACTCAAAAGTTTGCATCAAAGTCTCTGACCTCAGCTCCTCAATGCATCAGATCCTCTAAGTCCACCATATATGAAGTCTACCTGGAAGTCACAACCTCATGTCATCATGAGCGCCATGAGTCATCTCCAACCAACATCTCAGCAAGCATACAAGTCTCGGCCCAAAGGTCTCTGCAAGATGCCTAAGCGCTCCATGTAGTAAGAATGCTCCGTAGTCTGCTCACAATCCATCCAAGTCCATGGCCTTGTTGTACAAGAGTGCACAACCTCTCCATCAGCCCATAAATAATAAGTCTCCATGTCACGCCAGTGAATCTACCTGCACAACATCCATGCCTTGGAACTTCTCATTGGATGCCCATAAGTGACACCTCTAAAAGTGCTCCTGCACAATGTCTCTGCATAAGACTGCCATGCTCCATGTCTCCAACCTGATGTCCATGACTAAGTTGTCCATGTAGCCTAACCAGGTAGACCCATCACAACAATCGGTCATCCTCGTCCAAGTCTGCAATCTTTAGTCTAGTGAACTCAGTCACCCAACCATATCATCATCACATCACTTCCATCATAGCTTCCCTACTAAAGGTTCCACCAAGACTATCTCTTGGTCTTGGCCATGAGAAGTCCACCCAAGTATCATCATACCTCAAGTGTGTGCCCTCTTTCAATCTGTCCATGAGCCATGCCGGGCACTTAGCCAATTCTCCATGTGGCTAAAGCATGACCCAATCCTCCGCAACGATCATCATGTTCCTCCCTTGTCACGGGCCTTTGTACCTTCTATCATAAGATCACCAACAACCCCAACAAGTCCTGCAACAATCAACAATCCTTGCTTCTCCATACAAGGTCTCATCATAGACATCCATGGTAAGATGTTCCCCTGCATCGGAAATCTAATTTTTCCCTTCCCTGCATATGGTTCATCTCCCAAATGCTCAAGTGAAACACAAGTATCAATACTTACATCATCGTCATGAGGCTCCTCCATGTGAGTACCCTCATCCATCCATGTCTGCAACCTGCACGATCCTGGTCCAACTTGATCAATCTCAAGTTCATCCTCCATCGTTGTCACATCTGCAACATCTTCAACTATCACGGCTTCCTCTTCCTTATCCTCGCATTTTGCAGCTTTCTCCTTATGAGTCAAAGCTATAGAATGCTTCTTCTCAAGAGTGAACCATTTCCACTTCTCTCGAATCAAGTCCTGCCTTATCTTCAATTCCTTGAGTTCTGCATCAAACAAGTCCACTTCCTTTGCAAGTTGATAGGCTTCGTCCCTATTCCCATCAAAAATCCCTTCCTTGACCAAAGCACAAAGAGCATCCTTTGCTTTGAACAAGCCTTTGCCCCATTCTGCAAACCTTTCTTCAACCTCACTTAATTCTTCAAGTAGACTCCCTTCAAATTCCTTGAACGTTGAAAAACCCATTTCCTGCAAGATAGATATCCTTCTTGATTCTTCACCATTTACCAGGTTCTCCCTGCAAGACTAAACCAACTCTTGATTCTATCTATCACCTGCAAAAATTGAACTTCCTTTCAAGTCTTTGGCCTTTGTAGAATCATCTTCCTTCGTCTGCACTTCACCTAAATCAGCTCTGATACCAACTGTCACAATAGTGTAGTGGGATCAGCACTTCATCGTCAACCTGGTCATCAGCCTACTCTAATACCACCTATCACGCCCCTACACATGTGGTAGTCTTTCAACCGCTTATAGCGAGATGCGGCACTACCAACCGTTTTCTTTTCACCAATACTTATGATTGTAGGCTACACCTAACATTCCATACTTAGTTTTATTTTTGTTACCAAGTATTATTTCTTTATCCTTTATACACGTGAAAGCCCATAACATTCACATAAACAGCATTATACAAGAGAAATGCACAACAGTATAAAGGGAGGGGCAACTCCCTGCAATATGAGTCCGCCCGTATCAATATATTATACGATCTTCACTTTTACAAAGTACAAGTTAAATCTTTGGAAACCCCAAATTTACACTTAGCCAATTTTCAACGTCGGCAAACTCGGTTGCCTAGCTCGTCGGCACCTCCGCACGGTCGCCGCACGACTCACCAACCCTTCATTCACCTCGTTGCACGATCGTGTTGTTTGCCCAACTCGGGCGCGCCTCGTCGTAACCAAGTCGCCACACACGGGCGCCTCCACACGAGTCAAACTTCGTTCACAATCTCAACACTTCACTGTTTCCACTGTACACTACTTCTGCGTTTGCCTCTGCACGACGGGCGGGCGCTCACCCGAGTTGTCCAAGAACCCGTGCACAACCACCCAACCGCACAATTGCACATAACCGGGCGTTCACACCTTCGCACAACCGGGCACCCTCGCCTTCACCCGTGCATGCCTTGCACGACCAGGTGCCCACGCCTACCCACGCTCTTACCCAAGACTTTAAGCCTGTGTGTTTCACCTCCGTGCGACCTCACCCAAGGCTGGGCGCATAGAACTGTGCCTCACCTTCCTTTGCTACGACTACACCTTAGTACTTCACACTTCTCCTTCGCTTGAGTGTGTTGAGTGATGATTGATGCCCAAATGATTCATCCACCCATCAATATATATGCAGCGTTATGTGTCATGCCATTACCTGACCGACCTGCACTTCTTTGTTAAGTCGATGCCCTTATTTGCTTATTCATATGGTCGGCCTCCCCAACCATTACCCGAATTACAACCTTCCACCGTCAGCTTTGTTTCATGAACGCCTTCGTCCATTCTCCATATAAACATGACTCACTCCTCACTTATACGCATGCATAAGTGACTGCTCTATCGTTTAACTCATCCAACCTCGCGTCCTTCGTTCGAACGCGATCACACCTCATCCGGCGGGCGTGCCAAGGACCGTAGGTCCTTACACCTGGGTTCGGGAACCCGTGCAACATATATATATATATATGTGTGTGTGTGTGTGTGTGTGTGTGTGTGTGTCAAGGTTGTGACCTTTCAAAAACAAAACTGACTCTGGTATAATTCAACCAGGCCGTGGACCTCAGAACTTCAAAAGAAAACAAATTGTAGCTAACATTGTCATAATATAGTCCAGACTGCAGCCTCAGGACTCAAATCGATTAATACACATGCGATACAAAATGGGTCAAGTCTTGGCTTAAGGGAAGTCAGGCTTCCAGATAGGCGGGTCAAAAAATTAACCGTTTAGAGACCCCATTTCTTAAGCAGTTTACAGACCTCGCAACAATAAGTATTTAGGCAAGTAATGCCCAACCCAACAGAAAACAAAGGTGGCATAAACTCCAACCTGAAGGTGGAAGGTAAGCCCAGCTGAGTAATTCTTCGATGAGCACCGTGTTGGAAGAGTTTACCTTGTCAACAAGTTGTCCAACCTACAAAGAGAAGCTTGACCCTGTTAGCATATTCTCATAACAAATGAAAGAAGGTAGAAGTAAAATCATTACTAAGTACCATGCCTGCAAATGGTTACCTAAGACTGCCGAGAGGAAGGGTTCTTGGCTGGGCGTTGACATAAAAGACCTAAGGGTATCTCCATAGTCATTCACGGATTCGTGCGCAGGCGGAAGAGGAGAGCCTAGATTTGGAACCTCAAGATTGAAATTATCATGAAAGGCAACAAGAAATGGCAGAGTGACATACCCTTCCAAGAACAGAGGCAAATGAGAACCGTTGGCAACAACCCTGCAGTTAGTTACCCTAGATCTAACTTGGCGAATGGTGACCGTCGGATAGGCATCACGTACCACCCTCACAGGATTGCAACGAAGTGGCGAGTCATCAAGGTGTGCTTCTAGATGCGAGCCTCGATAAAAAGAGAGCCATCCAAATCAATATAAAGGAATAAGTATGGTAAAGATCGTATACCAAAAACAATTAATGAAATTCATTTGAGTCGTAACCAAGTTAGATCTCAATAAATAAAAAAACGCGATTTCAAATTATGTTACTGTACATCTTTTAAATGTCCAAGGGTTACAGAGATAATATGATGTGTAAACAACCGTAAAAAATTAAAAAAAAATCAATTTCATGTTAATTTAAAGTTTATATTTAATAGGTTACATCCACAATAAAATATAGAAAAGCAAAAAAAAAGGTAGTATTTAATAACTTTCTCCACAAATTTTTAATACTTGAAAAATACCATTATATACTTTATTATAGTCGGTTTTATATTTTTATGGAAAGTTAAAAAAAAATAAATTAAACACTTCGTTTTGAAAAAACTAACCCTCTCAAATTATTTTAATTATTAATGATTTATAAATAATTTTTAAAATTAAACCAACTAAACATAAAATTATGTTCAAAACATGTTGGATTGATTAGATTTATAAAAAATAATGCATATTATAAAAATTATCACTTAACCCACCATTTGTTCATAACGAATATATCTAGAATCTTGCTAATCTTACTGTCCAAATATCCACGATCTCTTCAAAGATGAAGCGTTCATAAAGAAACTTAAAATCAAGGTGTTGTTTAAAGTTAATTATTCACTCTTGTATTTATAAACATTCCAATATGGCTCTTTGTAACCAATACAATTGATTGCATTACGAAAAAATTCAAATAAAATCATTGAAAAAAATTTCAATTTGACACGATCATATAAATTTTTTGAAGAATATTCGGTGAAAATCACATAGAAAAACTTATGTCGACGCGTTTCGAACCATCTAGTGTGGTTCATCGTCAGTACAAGTTGAAAGAGCAAATCTCATTTAGCACATTATATAGAGAGGGCAGAGAATCCACGACTCAACGGCTAAAAAATAACAGCTAGAAATGACATGATAACGGCTAGTTTGACCAAAATAAAGGAAATTTAATAATAATAATATTACTATTATTATCAAAAATTAATAATTTCAAA
>APFE030049052.1:41062-65707 GCA_000404065.3 Pinus taeda | reverse complement strand
AGATAAACACAATGAAGAGTTAGAATGTGAAATTGTGGGACTTAGAAAAGAAATTGAGAAAACAAAAGCCCTTAATCTTAGATTTTCTAAAGGATCTGAAAATTTAGATGAAATTATCAAAGTGCAGTGTTCTCCTCTAATAAAGGCAGGTCCCAAATATTCTGAAGAAGCGTCTCAAGCATAGAAGCAAGCACAGAAGCCATCCACCTCCAAAATTTATCTTGATGTAGCAAGGAAAAATGAACAGGTTGACAATCGACAACAACAGCATAATGCAGATCACCAGGTAAATCAGGGACAATTTGCTTCAAGAATGAACAAAGATTACCCAGTAAATTGGGGGCAATCTACTTCAAGGATGAACGGAAGCTTCAATCAACCACAAGTAAATCATTCTCAATTTTCCTCAAGAATGGATGTCAATAGAAACTACAATCATTTGGTTGGTAGATTTGATAATCACAGGAGTTTCTTCAATGGACAATGTTTCTCTTGTCATAACTTTGGTCACAAAGCTGCTCAATGTGGTTGCCCTACAAGACCATCATGACTAGGGGAAGCTCAAAAACAAAGAAGTATGACTAGGATCATGAAAAGGACCTACAATAACTTTTCTGCTCTTGAAAATGAAATAGAATGTTCTATTTGTAACAACTTCGGTCATGAAGACTCTGAATGCAGGAGTAGATTTTGGTAAAAAACTCAGAAGGAGCAAGCTTCATTTATTCCCAAAACATGGAGAAAGAAAGAACCGCAACCAGAAAGATGTGGGATAGCCTTATATGCAGAAGGATAGGAAAATTAGTGGTACATCGACAGTGGATTCTCAAAACATATGACAAGGGATAAGGAAAAACTGTAGTCATATAGTGCCTTAGAAAAGGAAAAGAAGGTCTCATTTGGAAATGACACCCCAGCATTCATAAAAGACAAAGGTTCTATTCGTTTGAAAGAGAAGATCAAAGCTGGAAATGTTATGTATGTTGATGGCTTAAAGCATAATCTATTAAGTGTCAGTCAAATGTGTGATCAAGGAACTAAGCTAATATTTTGATCAAATGGATGTATTGTTCATGAGCTTGATACAGGAAAAACAGTGATCAAAGGCATAAGAACTCCAAATAGTTTATATGTACTCAAAGGAGGACAACAACAATGCTATCTAAGCAAGAATGATGAACACTGGCTATGGCATAGAAGATTGGGGCATCTAAGCTTCTCTTAGATAAGGAAAGCATGCAAATATCAGGCGGTTCGTGATCTCCCTGACATTATAATTCCAAACAATACAATATGCAAATCATGTCAGTTTGGTAAACAAACCAAAACTAATTTCCTTGAGAAGGAAGGATCATCTAGCAGGCCACTTGAACTTGTCCATACTGATATATGTGGTCCAACTAGGAAGAGGTCACCTCGAGGAGAAGAGTAATTCATATTGTTCATTGATGACTTTTCAAGGATGTGTTGGATAGGACTTATGAAGTATAAAGATGAAGCTTTCGAAAAGTTCAAAGCATTCAAAGCCTTGGTTGAAAATGAATCAAATTGCAGAATCAAATGCCTCAGGTCTGATCGAGGAGGAGAATTTACCTCGGATGAATTTTTTATTTTTGTGAAGAACATGGAATAAGAAGGGATTTTTCGACTGCAAGGACTCCTCAACAAAATGGAGTAGTGGAAAGGATGAACAGAATGGTTCAACAAATGGCTCGAGCTATGCTTGATGAGTCTGGAACTCCCGCAACCTTCTGGGGTGAAGCCGCATTTGCTGCAGTTACTATTCTTAACAAGACAAACGTCCGGGTAAATAGCACTCAGACTCCTCATGAACTTTGGTATGGTAAGACTCCCACGATAAAATACTTCAAAAAATTTTGGAAGCAAATGCTACATCAAAAGGACTGATGAAAACCTTGGCAAGTTTGAACCTAGAGCAAACGAAGGCATTCTCCTTGGTTACTCTCCCCACAGCAAAGCATATAAGTGTTACAATAAAATACTTGGAAAAATTGTTGAAAGTATTGATGTAGTGGTTGATGAAGAAGGAAACACTCCTAGGCAAGTAAAATCTGAAGATTTCGAAGATGATGAGGACTATCCTTCAACATCAAATCAGATTCATGATGAAGAAGAAACCCATGAGGCACCAGAAGAAGATAATGATAGAAGAAAAGACTCCATCTAGATATGTCCAGAAGAACCATCCAAAGACTCAAATTTTGGGACAGAAAGAGGTAGGTGTGCAAACAAGAAGAATTATTTCTGAAGCTTCAAGCTATCTAGCATTGCTCTCCTCCACTAAACCACAAAATGTAAGAGAAGCATGTAAAGACGAATGTTGGGTCAAGGCCATGGATGAAGAACTTGAGCAGATTGAAAAAAATAACACTTGGGAATGGTCCCTAGACCAAAAGATAAGAATGTAATAGGGACAAAATGGATATTAAAAAATAAGCTGAATGAAAATGGAGAAGTCATTAGAAACAAGGCCAAACTTGTTTGTAAAGGGTATGCACAACAAGAAGGTATTGACTTTGAAGAAACTTTTGCACCAGTTGCTAGACTAGAGGCTATAAGAATGTTCCTTGCTCTCTCTAGCTTTCAAAAGTTCAAAGTATTTCAAATGAAGAAGTCATGAGTCAAAACTTTGCTTTGGTGATGCAGAAAGAATTTGAAATGTCCTTGCTTGGTGAGCTGACATATTTCCTTGGTTTACAAATCTAACAAACTAAAGATGGTATCTTTTTATCACAAACCAAGTACCTAAAGCAGATCTTGAAGAAATTTGGCATGGAAGATTTGAAACTAGTATGTACCCCTATGGTAATAGGATGTAGCCTCAACGCTAATGATGAATCAGCAATAGTACATCAACCAACCTATAGATACATGATTGGTAGTCTGCTCTATCTGATAGGTACTCGGCCAGACATCATGCATGCAGTAGGAATAGTTGGAAGATTTCAGGCAACTCCAAAGGAATCACACTTTTAGGAAGTTAAGAGGATTTTCAAATATCTTCAAGGAACACAAAACTATGGCTTATGGTATCCTAGAGATGTAGATCTCACACTTCATGCATATACAAATGCAGATTAGGCAAGAAGTGTGGATGATAGAAAAAACACTAGTGGTGGTACATTCTTTATGGGTTCTAGATTAGTATCTTGGTTCAGCAAGAAACAAAGTTCAATTGCTTTATCTATAGCTGAAGCAGAATATGTGGCTGTTGCATCTTGCTGCACACAACTCCTTTGGATGATGCAAACTTTGCAAGATTTTCAAATCACTTATTCTCCACCTATCTCCATCTCTTGTGATAATACAAGTGCAATCAGTATTTCAAAGAATCCTGTCATGCATTCAAAGACTAAGCACATACCTATCAAGTATCATTTTCTTCAGGAACAAGTGCTTGAACAAAAGGTCAAATTGGAGTATGTTCCCTCTAAGGAACAAGTTGCTGATATACTCACCAAACCACTGCCCAAGGAGACATTTGAGTACCTCAAACAGAAGCTAGGGGTAGTTGATGCATCATCTTTCTGTTGAATCTTGTCTGTCTCAGAGAAAAAAGGTTGTATGCGCGTTTCATGAGGTTGATACACGTACATATGTCAGTTGAAGACAATCAGTGGGTAAAAAGAGTCTAATATGGGTCTGACAGAGACCATCTGGCACAGGTTCAGGGGGAGCATATATATTCCTTGCATTATCTTAGAAGATCTTGATTCAAAGTTGTGTAGAGGGAGAGCATGGTTGCTTGTCTGAATGATGATTGACAGATGTTGCTTGTTGATAACTATCATATTTCATCTCTATGTCCTGTATTTCTTTTCTTATCAAGGTCATGTAACGACCTATCTTGGTTTCCCCACTATGCCTGGGGTGGATGATGTACTGTTCTTATGTATCCCCACTTGGTTGGGTGGAAGAGTCAATATTGGTATACTCCCACTTGGTTGGGAGATGGATGTATGTATGAGTCTGTAGTGATAGGAAGGTCATTTATGATATATAAAGTCATGTTTCTTTTGAAGAACATCTTCTTGCAAACCTTGCCTACAGTCAAGGGGAGCTTGGACAGCACAGTAGAACAGAGAATTCAGCATGTACTCAGGGGGAGCATAACCCTTTGCCCTTGATGTCAAATGGGGAGGATTATTTTGAGTGACTTGGGGTTGCCATCAAGTCCAAAGGGGGAGATTGTTGGCATTATGACACAGGTTTGGCTCTATGGCACAAGTGTTGTCCTTGATGGCAACTCACTCAAATGGCAGATCATAGTTCAGGCTCTAAGAATGAAAGAAAATGAGGTATACGTAGGTTCCTCGTAACAAAGGCGCGTATACACGCGGTATTGCTAATCAAAAGGCGCGTATACATTTGCACGCACTTTCATGCAAAGAAAAGTGCGTACATGTGGGAAAACTTATGGTTGGTCCATGGTATTTAGTCCGACATATTTGAACCTATGGTTTTGGTCCTTGGTATCACATCCAAAGTGTTGAACCCAGGTATTGGGTCCCTAATATTAGTTCTATAATGGTTTTGGACCATGGTTTGAGTAAGGCCTAAGGCTATTAAAGGGAAAGGAAATCATTTGGCAAGGGTATCGAATCAAGTGTTGAATATCTTATGAGGAGCAAGATTTGGAATACTGGTGATTAGCTTATGGTGCATAGCTGGATCTGAATCAAGGAGGAACCTGAGCGTTACAAGATGGATAAGTCCTATTGAAGGGTCAAATCTCAAGACTTGAATTGTAGTATCTTTATGTGATTCTAATCTATTATATTTGGCGCATGAATTAATCTATGAATCTGATAATCTGGGTATAGTTAATGCTTGAATACTTGAAAAGGGAAAACTGTCTTTCATAGATCTGTATGCAGGTTCGGCGCAGCGAAGGCACATATACACGTTGTTTCAATAATTCAAAGAAGCGTATACATAGGTTTGCCTTCATGCAGAAGCATGTGCACACAGGTTCCTCATTTTAAAGTAGTGTACATCTCATAAAATATGTTTTAGCTACTTTGTTTTATTGCTGCAGTATTCTGGGTTCAAGATTGGTGTCTAGTCACTGTTATTATCTGGTTACAACATTCAGAGAAGTGATTGTACAAAGAAGATTGGTTGATGCAGATATATTTGATGCTTGATTAATGGATACAATTTAAAAATTTATGAAACATGGTCCCTGGAAGAAAAGAGAAGGTTGTAGCCTTCTATAGGTCAGCACCTACCAACTAGTACCTCAGCTAGTACAAGAGCTAAGGGGGTTGTAGCTCCCTTTTAGGAGAAGCTAGAGAACGAGAGAAGGTTGTAGCCTGCTTACTGGTATAAGACTGCACCAGTACAGAATAAATGTAAAAAGAAGTTTCTAATTGAAAGAAGAAAGAGACAAATTGCAGCAAGTGGTTTTCACCTACATTGGGTTTCCACCTTATATCTTGTGTTCGTTTGTGTGACTGTCTGCATTATTTTTCTCTTCCTGGTTAATGTTTATATGGTTCTGACATCAGCATCTAAAGAATAATTAAATTATAAGTTATATGCTAGTTTCCTTAACTGAAGTTGCATATATATGTTGGTTTCACTAACCTAAGTAGCGTATACAAATTTGTGTATGAATTGAAAAATAATTGACTTGATAATGCTGATTCACCCCCCCTCTCAGTATTATTTCCAACAATTCTCCCAAAAGGTTGGTCCTTTTGTTGTTCAATGATAGGCACCCTAACTCTATTCTAGGGTATGAGGCTCCTCCTCAACGTACCCTACAGCCAACTTGTACCAACCAGCAACATAAAATAGTCCCAATCACATGGAATAACCTTTGTCCTAGCTACACTCAAGCCTCAGAATATGCGGCCTAGAGAGAGGGGCTTCTCCAAGCCCTCATGTCCTCCAAATAGCCACCCTAACCTGATGTTGTATTAGGCTCTTTCTTTACTCTTATGATAGAGATACACCACACCAATTATCCACAAAAAACAACTTAAACTCACCTCTAGTCCCATGGTCTGGTCTGTAAGGGGTCTGTTGCCTTTCACTTTCCTTTCATGCTCCCACACTGGCTAGAAAAGGCCTAAGACAACTGTGGCCAAGTCTAGAAGAAGTCTACTCCAAACAACAAAGAAAAACTTCTCAAAAAAATTCCCTTCAAGCCTCATGCTCCTTGTCTCAGGTCTGCACCAATTTCAAAGCTAAACTATGATGTTATATGCCCATTAGGATGTGTTCAAATGAGGTCTAACTCACCTCCTTTTATACAAGTCTCATGTGGAAATGTCTGTCCCTAAAGGGCACCTTCTCAAACCAAGTCTAACTTGTCCTTTGTGCCACAAGCCCATTCAAAACCTTAAAAAATCCATACCTCAATATTTACTACTCTAATTTTGATGATTTTCGATGCCTCTAGTTTCTCTCGAGGTATTCTATCATATTCATTGGCACATGTCAAAATCTCACCATGGTGTTTTCCCAACAAATTTGGGGGGGGGAACCCCATGCTTGGGTTTCAAACCTACAAGTCACTTTTGTTGTGATCCAACTTCCAATCCCTGAACCCTAGGGCTTGGAGTACCTCCCAAGCTACAAATATCAACACTCCCTCTTAGCAAGGTAGGTACTTCCAACGCTAGGAAGTTTCCATCAACATCATCACCAACTACACTAGCCTATTTTAGGTCCATCCCTGCAGCATACTCTGTAGAATGAACCCTGCAATCTCAATAGTGCCTCTACCTCATCTCATTTGAGCGTGAAGATCCCAAACCTCCATAAAGTTTCTCCCTTTAAATCTAGACTCCCTCTAAGCCTACATGATCTCCATTGGTTCAATCCTTCAAGCACTCATCCTCCTAGATCAAACATAACTCATGAAAATCCTTCCAACCTTGTGAAGAAAGTAGCATGCTAATCTATAGTCCATCACATGAATCACTCTTGATCTTCTTGATCTCATCCATGCAAAAACAATCCTCGAGTTGTCCCAAAGGTCCATGGAAATTCATAGTAATTCCATGATCAACAACATGCCCTACAACAAATTGTTGTTCACAAGTTTGACCAGCAATCCACCAGAACTCCCAATAGATATCGTTACCAAGCTAGTCAAGACCACATCTCCATGTTTTCATTTGAACCCTCTGATCCATGATCCAGACAATCCCAACTCCCTCTAAGCTGCTTTGTTGTGCACATTCTAATTCGGTGGCCCTTCAAAGTTTCTCTAATACCATGTTGTGTTTCCATGATCTTGGTGTCTAGGAAATAATCTTAGATCACTGATGCTACCAAACCAAGAATCATAGAAAGTTACTTTGCACAACAGGACAATATACAACAATAAATCCATTAGTGCATAAAATATACACACATTTTTACATTATTTTGTACAATAACCCAATCTTCATTATATTAGTCCAACTCATATAATACAATAGTCTAGGGCTCTTGTAATAGGGATAGTGACCCTCATACATGCACTAATACAAGACAACAACAATTGGGGGTTGGTATCTGTCGTGATGATCACCAATCTACCCTAAGAAAGATACTCTACCCTATCTAGCTGATGTAGAGCTCCTCACAGCTACCTTTCTCATACCATATACATTTATGCCTGGTCCTTCAGATCCTAATCTATAGTAGCTATCTTTATCAATGCTCCAATTCCATCTGGCCACTGAATATTTTGTTATCCAATCTTCTCTCTCATTGATCGTTTGTCCATCAATGCAACAACACATCGAGTCTCCTATCGAGTTTTTCACAACTAGCCATTGTTTCTCCTTAGTTACTCAAGGACTTCTTCCCACTATAGTCTTCTTGTGCTGCTCCAATGAATACTAACATAGGGCAAGAGGGTTTCCACCTATCATCATCAAATGTCACTTCTCCAATAATGAATATGGGCCAACAATTTGCTCCTGGCTAATCATACCTATGAGCTTCAAGTATGCCAATCCTATCAAGACAAGTGTCCTTCCTTTCCTTGCACTTAGGGCTCCAATATTCACCCAAATTACAGTTGTAAAATTCCTTCTTGGCATGCTGACTAGGGCTACTTTGAACCACTCTCACTCTTCTCTCCAACATACTACGAGCATCCAACTTATTTGTCCTATCCTAGGACACCATCCACTAGTATCCATCCATAACCATGAGACCATATGCAACCATACTATGGCTTCCCTCTTGCCTCAATTTATGTGCAATCTAGAATATTGTTAAGGGCACACCATGAGCCCTAACCCACTACTACAAACTTTTGTGAACTTCTCCCAAAAGGATTTTATTTTTGTTGTTCAATGATAGGCACCAAAACTTTACTCTAGGGTATGGGCCTCCTCCTCAATGTACCCTAAAACCAACCTGTACCAACCAATAACATAAAATAGTCCCAATCACATGGAAGAACCTCTGTCCTAGTTGTGCTCAGACCTCGGCATATTCGGCCTAGAGAAAGGGCCTTCTCCAAGCCCTCACATCCTTCAAAAATATGCCCTGATCTGTTGTTGTATTAGCCTATTTTTGTGATCTTATGACATAGATACACCACAAAAATTATGCACACTAAACCACTTAAACTCACCTTTAGTCCTACGACCTAGTTTGTAAGGGATTTGTTTCTTTTCACTACCCTTTCAAGCCTTCGTGTTGGCTGGAATAGGCCTAAGAAAATTGTGGCCAAGTCTTCAAGAAGTCTACTCCAAACAACAGAGAAAAATTTTCAGAAACTTGTCCTTCATGCCTCCTACTCCTTGCCTCAAGTCACCACCAATTTCATAGATGAACTATGATGTTAGATGCCCATTAGGATGTGTTCAAACGAGGTCTAACTCACCTCCTTTTATACAAGTCTCATGCGGCAACGTCTAGTCCTAAAGAGCATCTTCTCAAGCTAGGGCTGACTTGTCTTTTGTGCCACAAGCTCATTCATAACCTTCAAAAATTCATATATCAAGATATACAACTCTTATTTCAATGATTTTTTATGCATTCGGTTGCTCTTAGGGTCTTCTATCATCTCCATCAGTCACATGTCGAAATATCAGCACAGTTTTAGCCCAACAACTTTGGGTACAAAACCCCAAGCTTTGGTTTTAAGCCCACAAGTAATCTTTTGGGCACTCCAACCTCCAATCCCCAAACCCTAGGGCTTGGAGTACCTCCCAAGCTACAAATATTAACAAAAAGTGTGCAATTAAAGACTTCTAAGTCTTCCTCAATGAGGGCATGTAGGTATTTGGAATGAAAATACCCTCAAGAGTGGATGGCCCTTCCACATTAATTCCAATATGTCAAATATTAATTCGAAAATCTATAATCATCCTCCTTAAATCATTCCAATTACTTTCTTAAGTCATGGGAGAGCTTAGTAAGCCAACATGTTCCAAATAAAGCCACCCAATGCAATCCCAAGGTGGATGCTCCCTCAAATTAGATGACATGTTCCTCAAAATGTGAAAATAAAGCAATAAATCCAAAATAATGACATGGAATGACACTAGATGTGAAGAATAGCTCAAAATTATTTTAGCCAATCCCTTGGGATCCATGAATGAAATCAAGATATGAGAAAACTCCTTCAGAAATGTGAAGATGCCCATAATCAAGATGAATCCAAATTCCCAAGAGGAGCCATACCACATCATATGATCCATTTATATGTCACCAAACCCTCCTTCACATGATAATCCATGAAACCAAAGAAATACCCTAATTGTCCAAGGGTAATAAAAATCACAAGAGGTAGGGAAGAAATTCACTAATAGTACCCTTATCCAAAATAAGTGGTAACACCCCCATTAGAAAATGATGCTATTATCACTTACTGGCTTGAAGAGATAGATAATGTCTATAGAAGAAACAACTTTCAATATGTATCGTTATAAGGACAAAGTTGCATTCACTAATAAAGGAGGAGAAATATGAAGAAGAGATCGAAGCAAGGTAACCCAAGAGTGTGGAAAGGAGGCCAACTGTAAAGAAAAATGGGAAGAAAAAAAATAGTAGAGAAAATATGTCAAGAGTTCAAGCTACTCTATATGGATTTTTATCAACTACAGCACAAGTTGGAGTAACAACTATTACAACTTATAGAGCTAGTGCATCATCACGAGGTGATAGTCAAAAACCCATAAATAAAGAATGAATATTGTCTCCTAGAATTATATAGGACTTGGTAGCTTGAATAAAGAAATTGCACCAAGGGATTTAATTAGATTACAATATCTTACTATCCTCCTACTCCAAGAGACTAATTTAGAGTATTTGAAATCCTTAAAGCTGCAAGCAATGACATAAATATGAAAGGGTAGCAGATAGTTTGTTGGGCCTTAGTTTTGGTCTTATTTTTGCTCTAAGAAACTTACTAATCCATCTATTTATCATCCATTTTCACTTCATTCATCCCATTTTGATGTATATTTGATATCCATTCAGGTAGTTAATTTTAGTTTTTCAATTTCTAAAGTTTTTATTAAAGTTTGATTTTAAATGCAAATTTGGCAGATTCAGAAATTCCCGTAATATCTTTATGGTTGATGTAGTTTCAGGACACTTGGACATGAATTGAATGCATGGATGGATAGCTTGGGAACTAAGACTAAGCCAGCTATGCTTAGTTCAAACAGAACAAGCTTTAATAGGCCCATTTGGTGCTAGTCAATCATGACTAGTCATTCAGAAATCCCATAGAAATAGGGCAGTTTTGAGATTCTATGGGATTGGTCATATTTCTTGATATGGGAGTAGTGAATTCGACTTAGATAGATGGATTAGAGTAGATGGATTTGTTAGAGTGAATATAGATCAGTTTGTTTCATGAGACTTTTTATTTAAGAGACACAACTTTGATGGCTTATGTATTGACTTATTATACTTTTATGTTGTGACACTTTTGGATTGAGGAGTTAATTTGAAGACTTGTGCTATTATTATTTTGCTGCTTAATGCTATGGATGTGTGACTGATTTGAGCTTCTGATATCACTTCTCAAGTGTGCAAGGCAAGGGTGGAGGGCCCCCACTCCAAGTTAAGTACACTTCTTTGTTAACTAGTTTTATTTCTTGTAATTTGTTTATTGTAGAACTGGTTTTTCAAAGCTTTACTTCAGATTGCTTTATGGTTCATGCATGGTGATTGATTGCATTATTTCTTAGCTTATTCATCACTTTATTAAGTTGGAGAAAAACAAGTGTTCAAGTTGAGCACCCCTTCTACTAAAATGATGAATTAAAACTAGTTTCCTTTGTTTGCTTGCAAGTAGTTTCTTATTGTGATTTTGGTATTGAGATGAATGAATTATGATGAAATACCTTATGTGTCTCTTAAGTTAAGAGCTTATTTCATTAACAATTTATCCATCTTAAGTTCTTGGTTTTTATCTCTGATTCATTAAGTGGTAGTTGAGGCAAAGGTGGACTTCTTGAGTCAAGAACTATTTCAATATTTTTCCTCTTCTTTAAACTAATTGAATTAGAGTTGTAGGATGTATTGCTTTAAGATTTTAAATAACTTATATTTCAAGGTTTGATTACATTTGATCTTCACATATAGTGAACTTGCCTCAAAGCATAAACAGCTCGGATTGATAAAAAATAATTGTGTTAATTTTAGTAAACAAATTAGCTCAACGTTTTGGCGCCGTTGCCGGGGAGGCAAATATCGGCACAGTCAATAGAAAGATAAATTCCAAATAAAACAAAAACATCAGTTACATCCCTTTTTAATTATGTTTTTTTATGCCTAGATATAGAGATCCTCAAGGTATATTTATTAAAAACCCCCCACAAGTAGAGATAGGATCATCAAACACCCCAGTTCCTGGTAATCCAATAATTGAGGAATTGGCAGAAAAACAAAGAACTGGACAAAGATTAACTTTGATTGAGAGGAAAACTTTGTTAGCTTGAGAAGCAAAACAAAAACAACCATCAACTTCAGGAAAATAAAAGGAAATTATCAAAGGAAAACCACCTGTCTTTCCATCTATAAATCAACCTGTCTTTGAACAACCTGAATCTCCACCTAAAATTGAAACAACTAAATCAATGGCGGAAGAAGGACATGGATCTGTTATCTTCACTCCTGAACAACGAATTGAGTATGAAAGACAACAAAGGGAATGGAGAAGGAAAAGAGAGGAGGAGGCAAAACAAGAAAATGATAGGAAGATAGAAAATGATCGGAAAAGACAAGAAGATGGTAATGATCAGGAGGCTACCTTTGGCTTTACAATAGTAGACACAAGTGCAATATTAGGAGAAGAAGTGAAAATGAAAAATATTCCACCTTCTGTATTGCCAAATTTTTATGGAATGTCCACGGAAGATCCTGATGCTTTTATGTTTGAATTTGATATTCTATGTAGAACATATGGATACACTGATGACATTCATAAACTTCGTCTTTCTCCTCCAACATTAAAAGCAGCAGCTTTAAAATGGTTCATGGGTTTAGGAGAGCAAACAATAAATTCTTGGGATGAGATGAGATCAGTCTTCCTTAAAAAATATCAAGCTTATTGTAGATCTAGAGATTCTAAGGAAGATGTTTTCAGAATGACACAACAAGAAGATGAAAGTTTAGAGGAATATTTGGAAAGATTTGCATATAATCTACAAAAATCTAAACAACACTCTTTAAATCAGGAAACCATTCGAACAATCTTCTCAAGGGTGTAAGGGAAAATACCTTGACATTTTGAATGTAATGGGTAAAGGAGACATTTCAAACCTGCCATTCGAAGAAATTGTTGAGTTATGTCAAAAATATTCTAGAGGAAGATCAAAAACTGGAAAAAGAGAAGTAAGTTCAAAAGCAGCAAATTCAGCTGCAGGAGGGATAACAAGAGCTGAAATAGGAATCTTATTGAAAAACTTCAAAACAGACCTCTTAAGTACATTAGGAACACAAGTAGATGTTCTAAAGGCAAACAAGAAGAAAGAAGAACAAGAACAAGCTCTAGCAATCTTTTGTTCCAAATGTAGAAAGAAACATCCATTGAGAGAATGTCCTTTGGATAATATTCAGGTATGTGGTCTTTGCACAGAAAATCATTCCACAAAAAACTGTCTAAGATTGAAAGAATTACAAATGAACTCAATGGAAGAAGTGACAGGAATAGAAGGTTTTTATTATGTCGCACCACGAAGACCATGGCAACCTAGGATGCCTCAACAAAATCCACAACAATTCCCTCAACAAAATTACCTCTATCCACCTCAAAATATTTGGACCCCTCCAATGCTATGGCAAGCTTGGCCTCCACAATAACCTGCACAAGGTTGGAGAGGATATGGTTATGGAAACCAGCCACCTCAACAATATCAGCAACACTACCAGCAATAATACCAACAGCCATTTCCATATTCGCAATATCCACAATCCATGCCATTTCCGCAACAAAATTCTACATATCCACCATCCATGCCATTTCAACAGCAGAATCCACCACCATTGTTGACCCAACCACAACAATTACAGCTACCCTCAAAACAACCCAGACCAACTCAATTACCAGGCCAACCAGTGGCAAATCCAAATAAGAAAGTGGACAAGTCTGCATACACTGTAGAGGAAGAAACATATTTTCCGACATATTCTATTCTTCCTCTAAATGATGTCCATTTAAGGTCTGGAAAGGTGCTTAAAAATGATTCTCCACCAATCATAGAAGAACCAACTAAACAAGGAGAATCACCTAAAACATCACAAACTGAAATACAAATTCAGAAAGAAAAAACAATTACAACTCAAACACCACCTTATCCTGAAAGGTTAGTGGAAAAACAAAAAGAAATAACCCTTCCTGAATTTGATATTTTAGATGAGTTAAAAAATGCTTATGTAAAAATTCCTTTTTTGAAGGAAATTAAAGAAATACCAATATATGCTAAAACAATAAAGGAATTATGCATTAAGAAATCAGGGAAAAAGAAGAAGGATCCTACTACAATCCAAGTCATTGGTAAACTAGCAAGCCTCATGTCTACACAAACTATTTTAGAGAAATATATTGATCCTCGTATCCCTATGGTTACTATATCAATAAATAATTTCTCAGTACCAAACACATTAATAGACTTGGGAGCAGCTATAAATGTAATGACAATGGAGACAATGAAAACTCTGCATTTAAACAACATTAGATCAACTTCTACAATTTTAGAACTAGCAGATAGATCTAAAGTTGTTTCAGAAGGAATA
This sequence comes from Pinus taeda, assembly GCA_000404065.3. Classification (NCBI taxonomy): domain Eukaryota; kingdom Viridiplantae; phylum Streptophyta; class Pinopsida; order Pinales; family Pinaceae; genus Pinus; species Pinus taeda. The sequence goes on along the minus strand of APFE030049052.1, from coordinate 51,478 downwards.
TTAGAAGATATCATAGTCTCTTTGGATTCATGGGAGTATCCTGTTGACTTCCTTATCTTTTAACCAAAAACAAATTTGGGAGGACATCCTCTAATCTTAGGTAGACCATGGTTAGCTACCGTTGATGCCTTCATAAGATGCAGATCAGGAAGCATTATTATTTCACATGGAGATGAAAGGAAACACATTGCTTTTTATTCACATGCACAATCAACTTCTTTAGAATCAGTACTTGAAACTCAAGAAAAACAGCAAACTAAATCAGTTTTAAGTATAAATCAATTCTTTGACTTTAGAGAAGAAGAAGAGAATGAAGACTTAATGGATCTTTTCATTTCGGAACCAAGTATTTCAGAGCAGCTTAGAGAAGTCCAATATGAAGCTGCAAGTGACCTTTTGAATCAATGTTTTCAGGAAACTTGTACTGTTCAAACTTTGCGGAATTCTTTTATAGACATCTTTCCTGTAAACACAATCTCCAATCCAACAATAAAAACAATTGAGGTATATCCTGGAAAACATTTAAACATTGGAAACCAGTTGCAATCAGCACAAGAACAAGAGGTAATTGCATTATTACAAAAATACTCAAAAGCTTTTGCCTGGGATTATACTGATATGCAAGGAATCCATCCCAGCACATGTATCCACCACATCTATACAGATGATCAAATCAAACCTGTAAGGCAACCTCAAAGAAGAATGAATCCCATGATGAAAGAAATAGTGAAGGAGGAACTGCAAAAATTGTTAAATGTTGGATTCAACTATCCTATTTCAGATAGTCAATGGGTTTCTCCATTGGTAATAGTACCAAAGAAAAATGGAAAATGGAGGGTATGTGTAGACTATCGGGAATTAAACAAAGCCACACTAAAAGATCATTTTCCTCTACCATTCATTGACCAGGTGTTAGACTCATTAGCTGGAAAGAAATTTTTCTCTTTCTTGGACGGGTTTAGCGGATACAATCTGATTAGAATAGCAACAGAAGACCAAGACAAGACAACATTTACTTGCCCATGGGGAACCTATGCATATAATGTTTTGCCATTTGGTTTATGGAATGCACCTGCAACTTTCCAAAGAGCAGTGCTTGCAATATTTGCTGATCTAGTCCATGAATGTGTAGAGGTTTATATGGATGACTTCACATTTTATGGAAACACGTATAATGATTGCCACAACAATCTTGAGAAAGTCTTGAAATGATGTATAGAAACAAATTTTTCATTGAGCAACGAAAAATGCTATATGATGTTGACAGAAGGTATAGTTCTAGGACACCATATTTCCGCTTCAGGAATTAAGGTTGATCCAGCAAAAATCCAAGTCATAGTTAACCTAATGCCACCTACAACACAAAAAGAGGTAAGAAGTTTTTTGGGCTATGTAGGCTACTATAGACGATTCACTGAAAACTTTAGTAAAATAGCCCAACCTCTGTTCAAACTATTAGCAAGAGATGTTGAATTTCAATGGACAAATAGTTGTCAAAATGCATTTCAAATATTAAAAGAAAAATTTTCAGTGGCACCCATTCTCTGTGGGTCAAACTAGTCTTTGCCATTTCATATTTCAACTGATGCATCTGATACTGCGATAGGTGCCTCTCTTGGGCAGAAAGAGAACTTGTTCAATTATGCAATATACTTTATAAGCAAGAATCTAACACCTGCAGAGTTGAACTACACAGTCACAGAGAACGAAATGTTAGCCGTTATACATGCAGTAAACACATTCAGGCACTATATAACAGGATATCAAGTTTTCATTCATACAGATCATTCATCACTCAAATACTTGATGAATAAACCCATCACCAATGGAAGAATAACAAGATGGTTACTGTTATTGCAAGAATTTAATATCACAATACAAGACCGGCCAGGCAAGGAAAATCAAGTGGCTGACTTTCTGTCCCGTATACAATCACCCAATGACCCAAATCCGGTTGTAGACAACTTTCCAGACAAACACCTGTTTGCCATAATAGTAAAAGCACCATGGTTTGCAGACATTGCAAATTATTTATCTTCTGGAAAGTTTCCAACTCAATTCACTAAAAAGCAAAGATGAAAAATTGTTAGAGAAAGTTATAGGTATATTTGGGTAAATGGTGATTTATTTTATGCTAGTTCAGATCTAATGATTAAAAAATGTGTGCGAGAAGACGAAATATTAGACATTCTGAGAGCATGCCATGATGAACCATGTGGTGGTAATTTTGCAGACAAACGAACAGCATATAAGGTTCTGCAATTGGGCTATTACTGACCATCCATCTTCAGAGACTCTAAGGCATATGTCAAGAAATGTGACAGTTGCCAAAGAACAGGGAGACCACTCACATCAGATGAGATGCCGCTCAAGCTACAGGTCCTCATAGAACCATTTGAGCAATGGGCACTTGACTTTGTTGGACCTATTAATCCACCATCAAATGGAAAGAGGTACATCCTAGTATGCACAGACTATGTAACCAAATGGGCGGAGGCCAAAGCAGCGAATAGAGCAACAGAAGATACAGTGGTCACCTTTCTCTTTGAAGAAATATTTGTAAGATACAGAGTACCTAGACAAATTGTAACAGATCAAGGGACACAATTTACATCAAAGCTGGTACGAGATATAACAGAGAAATATAAGATCAAACACAGGAAGTCTACACCATATCACCCTCAAGCAAATGGCCAGGTTGAATCAACAAATAAAGTCCTAGAAAATATCATGACTAAAACAGTACAGTTGAACAGAAGAGATTGGTCTGAAAAGTTAAAAGATGCACTATGGGCCTACAGAATCACATGGAAGAATACAACTGGTTTTAGTCCATACCAGTTGGTATATGGCAAAGAGGCCTTATTGCCTATAGAGTTTCAGATACAAACATACAGACTAGCAACTAAACTAGGACTAGACCTGAGTGAAGCACAACAACAGCAGATCATGGAACTGAATCAACTAGATGAGCATCGTCAGCAAGCTATAGAACATACCACATTGGTGCAACAACAAAGAATGAAGTGGCACGACAGATATATCAAAACTAAGACATTTCACAAGGGAGACTGGGCCTTACTTTTTGACTCCAAATTCAAAGACTTCAAAGCAAAGTTCATGACACATTGGCTAGGCCCATATGAAATTGAAGAAATCTTTGATAATGGAGCAGTAAAGATCAAGACAATCGACCAGGACTCCACCTCATTTGTAGTGAATGGACATAGGCTCAAAGTTTATAATAGGCCTATCAGTAAGGAAGCATTTATGAAACAATTGGTAGAGGATACAGAACTGGAAATTATGGTACACCAGGCTCAGCCATCTTCCAGTCTTGTAGATGAATAAAAAAAAAAAAAATACAATAAAAAAATACATAAAAAATATATCAAAAAAAAAAAACATATAAAAATAAATAACTTGTTTACTAGTGAAAACCAGGAAACTGGCACCAAGCAAACACGAATTCGTAGGGGAAAACCAGGGCAACTTGGACTCTATGAATTCTGTATTCTTGTTCTACTATTCTCACATAATTTCAATGCAGGAAACTCTCCACAGACAACTGACTTGAGGACAAGTCAAATCTTAAGCAAGGGGGAGCATTGCATAAGAACTTTAGCTGGAAAGTTGAAGTATAGATGGAACTTGTATTGTCAACAGAGGGACCTGAAACGAGAAATCATTACAGAGGGACCTGAAAGACCTGCCAATGGCAAAACAACATGTACATATTTCATAAGTATTGCAGAGGGACCTGAGTCAAGAAATCATTACAGAGGGACCTGAACAACAATTCAAGAACCAGAGCATGAGGAACAAGGAGCAGCAATAAAGTTTACTTTTTAATCCATCTACAACATTTGATCAACTGATTTCATCCCACTTGTACAGACATCATCCAAGGGAGTATATGTATAGCCATTTTGTGCTTGAAAATTCAATTTTTTTTTAGAAATTTTTAGTTTTTTATTAAGTTGAAATTAGTACTTGAGGATATTCATTATCATTTCATATCCTATATTCCTTATAACCCATATACATCATATTCCATTTCATCCATACATATCCATACATATTCCCTATAACCCTAAGTATTTTTCTTTAGAAGCGTAAAAAGACCAAACTGGGACAACTTTTCAACCTACACATACAACTCAAGAATTAGAAATGGTGATGATTTTAAATATGACCCAAGATGGTCATTTTAAAATCATAAAGATGTGCATATAAGCAAAAAAAATCATGCGCTATATGAAAATCCATATATATGCCATATGCCAATATAGTTATGCACTATAGTTAAAATGGTTATGCGCTATGTGCTATAGTTAACATGGGAAATAAAAGTTATATACATATAAACCAAAGCGCATATGATATAAGGAGAAGCGCATGCAAATGATATAAGGTAAACCAAAGCATATATATATGATATAAGGAGAAGTCGCGTGCAAAAGATATAAGGTAAAGCGCATGTAATGATATACGGTGATGCCCGCGTGCAAAAGATATAAGGTAAAGCGCATAAGGTAAGGAGTATAAGGAGAAGGCCGCATGCAAACATATGGCAAGACCACACACCAAGACAAAGTTGTGATTGCATATGCGGCAGCGGCGTATTGCATATGAATTAACTGATAATTGCACATCGCTCAACTTATTACATAAACATGGTTGTAAATCATTGCATGAGGAGCACGGTTATAACACACGACAACAACAATTATGTTATATGCAGCCAAGGATAAGAAATTAAATCAAACGACATCAACAAAACGACAAGCCCGGCCAGCACACAGGTACGGGGTAAACACCGTGGTGTGGTAACCATTTTCCATTGGACTGTGCACGGTGCAAGCATTATGTGCATACGTTCAATTTACAACAATGATTCGGCCATCCTCATGACACAGTCGAGCGATTGGTCAACAGGACACCCATACCTCTCCATACTCTGTAGTGCCAATGAACAAAGTGCACAATACACCCATGAAACGGTCATAAACTGACCGACGGTTCTTGCACTGTTCAACCTCATTCTTCATTGCCAAATAGCTCAGAGCGATGGTGTTTGGAGCTACAAGATAGTGAAAAGGAGATTGAAGCGGGTTTGAGACGATTTAAGAAGGGAAATTGCCCAAACTAAACGTCGAGTGATCACTGAGTTCTCGGTATCCATTCAGGTAACGGTGTAGTTTGTTTAAGCTCGGCAACTGTGGGATGTAGGTGTAAAATTGCTTGTAATTAATAGTTAATGCTTTTTCCCTTGAAACCAATCCATTGAACGAAGCAACAGGGATTTGGAGCGCCGTTTTACACTCCTCAGTGCTTGTTGACAACCAGGTAACACTGAAAACATGCATTAACTCCAGCAATAAGTCAGTTGACAACAGTTAATGGATATGGCGATAAGATTTGCTGCGTGAATCATGGCATAGAACACTAGTTAATAGCGCAGAATTTAAGTTTAAACTTGTTGCATGAACAACATGTTAGGAGTATAGGATCGCATGTGAAGTTTTGTGGGCCAAAACAGAGTGCAATATTGTCAATCACAACAAAGTTCATAAAACAGAGGAGGTAGAGTTTGTTTTGATTGCACACTGTTAGTTGATTGAGCATTGTTTTGATTGCGCATTGATACATATCATTTGTTTTGTTGTGCGCTATCATTCTTTAAACAATTGATATATCATATGCCTGTGTATGGAAACGGCTCGTATGGTGAACCAACTTGTGTCTTTGTTATGAATCGGCCCGTATGGTGAACTAACTTGTGTCTCTGTTATGAACCTTTTGTTTTTGCCACTGTGCATTTTTGTTTTGACTAAAACGATGGGTTAAAGTCTGTGTGGGCCGAAAGAGCTAAGTCATGTGTGAAAGAAGAGTTGTGTAATGTCTAAGACCGAGCGCTGATTGCCAAAAAGGAGCAAAGGCCGAGCCATTTAAAATTCATTTTAAATGTGCTATTTGCGTTATTCAATTTGTTTTGAGGCCGAAGCACTGTTGTTTTCAAGTTTTTTTAGATACGCAGGCTGAGAGCATTTTGTTGATTTTCATATCTTTATGTTGAGGCCGAGAGCCATTTGAATGCGCTGCTTGTATGAACACAGTCACAACACTGTTTGTTTTAATAGTTGTATATGCACAGTGAACATTGGTTTGATTTTGGTGACAGTGTAGGGTAATGGGCATACATGGAACAGTCTGAGAATAATGCCTAAACAAATACATTAGAAAACTAAGGATCCTTTATGAAAAATGGTTTTCATATGTATTTTGTTTACCAGAACAGAGTTTAGCATATTGACAAGGATATACAGGTGTTTGATTGCTTGAACAGGGATTTAAAACCATGCTGCTATAGAGAGAGGGTAAACAGAGGCTGAAGAAATCAACGTTAAATTGTTGTGAAGAAGCAGGTAAGCTTCTCTGCTTTCAGAATTTCATTTTGAAGAGAACAAATAGTCATAAATTTTTATTGTCGAGATGAAATTAGTAACAGTAGAATCATACATTCACTGGTTTTCAGAAACAATGTCAGCCCGAGTAGAGCCAAAATTTTAGATAGAGAGCTGGGGGAAGGAAACTATGGAAACACTTTACCAAGTAGGGATGATAGGCTTTTTACAAAAATTTGATGGCCACTCTGAAGAGATAACCATGGACTTTATAAACAATTTCAGTCAGGACCAGACACGGGTAGGAGAAGTTATTATTCCTGTGACTCAGGAATACCTTTCCAAAGCTTTAGATTTACCAATGATAGGAGAGAAATATTACAAAGGCCTGCACTTCAAGGAGAAAGCATGGACTTTCTTTCTTGAGAAGAACCGGAAGGGGACTTTTGATAGAACAAAATGGATACCAAGGGAATGGTTCAATGAACCATGGGGTGAGTTGGTTTTGGTCATCCAGAAGTTTTTGACTTGTGATAGAGGATATAGCATTGCCCACTTATATCATGTCAGGCTTCTACAACATATTAAGGGAGAGGATATGATTAACTTGCCATATTTCCTATATAGGAGCCTCTTGAGAATGATTGAAACAGTGAGACAAGAACATAGGCCTAAAGCAGGACAAATTTACCACCAAGGATTGATTAAAATCCTTGTTGAGTATCAGGTGAGGTCACAGGGCATAGTATGGAGAGAGTTCATGTCCAAAAATTAGTTCATTGAACATATTAATGAAGTACAGGATAAAATAGAACAGGAAAAGAGAGTCTTGATGAATTCACCCTTTTATCCTAGAACAAGAGCTAAAAACATGGCCATGCAGGAAAATGAAACATCTGTTATGTCTATTCCTAGAAGATTTAGGAATAAAAGTCCCATTGACTTAGACAAGGAAGTAGAAACATATTCTCCAAGAAAACAAGAAGAAAATGACATTTCACAAGAAGTCCTTGAAAGGGATTCTTCATATGATGATGCAGCAACGGCATCATTAATGAAAACAGCACAAGATTTTGAAAAAGAAATCAATTTGGGAAGAATCAGGGACTTAACTGATCAATTGGAAATTAGCAAAATTTTGGAAAAACAATTAACAGAGGAGAACAAGGAAAATAAGAAGGATAATGCTAAGTTGGTCAAAGCAAATGAAAAGTTAAAAGAAGAATTAGGGAGACTGAAACGGAAAAATGATCTACTTTCTAAGCAAGCATTTAAATGGCTAAAGAAAAAGAACATGTGGCAGGCAAAATATGAAAAACATAAGGTAAAAGCAGCTTTGTTCAGGGAGAGGCATAACTCAGGTTTGGATTGTTTGGTCAGGGAAGCATCTACAGGTACAACATCTACTACAGAGAGAAGAGGATCAAAGAGGAGTAAGCAAGCATGGAGACATGCTTGATGATAAGCAAGGGAGAGATGTTGGGCCTTAGTTTTGGTCTCATTTTTGCTCTAAGAAACTTACTAAACCATCTATTTATCATCCATTTTCACTTCATTCATCCCATTTTGATGTATATTTTATATCCATTCAAGTATTTAATTTTAATTTTTCAATTTCTAAAGTTTTTATGAAAGTTTGATTTTAAGTGCAAATTTGGCAGATTCAGAAATTCCCATAATAGCTTTATGGTTGATGTGGTTGCAGGACACTTGGGCACGAATTGAATGCATGGATGGATAGCTTGGGAACTAGGACTAAGCCAGCTATGCTTAGTTCGAATAGAACAAGCTTTATTAGGCCCATGTGGTGCTAGTCAATCATGACTAGTCATTCAAAAATCCCTTAGAAATAGGGCAGTTTTGAGATTCTATGGGATTGGTCATATTTCTTGGGATGGGAGTAGTGAATTCGACTTAGATAGATGGATTAGAGTAGATGGGTTTGTTAGAGTGAATATAGATCAGTTTGTTTCATGATACTTCTTATTTAAGAGCCACAACTTTGATGGCTTATGTATTGACTTATTATACTTTTATGCTGTGACACTTTTGGATTGAAGAGTTAATTTGAAGACTTGTGCTATTATTATTTTTCTGCTCAATGATATGGATGTGTGACTGATTTGAGCTTCTGATATCACTTCTCAAATGTGCAAGGCAAGGGTGGAGGGCCCCCACTCCAAGCTAAGTACACTTCTTTGTTAACTAGTTTTATTTCTTGTAATTTGTTTGTTGTAGAACTGGTTTTTCAAAGCTTTACTTCAGATTGCTTTATGGTTCATGCATGGTGATTGATTGCATTAGTTCTTAACTTATTCATCACTTTATTAAGTTGGAGAAAAACAAGTGTTCAAGTTGAGCACCCCTTCTACTAAAATGATGAATTAAAACTAGTTTCCTTTGTTTGCATGCAAGTAGTTTCTTATTGTGATTTTGGTATTGAGATGAATGAATTATGATGAAATACCTTATGTGTCTCTTAAGTTAAGAGCTTCTTTCATTAACAATTTATCCATCTTAAGTTCTTGATTTTTATCTCTAATTCATTAAGTGGTAGTTGAGGCAAAGGTGGACTTCTTGAGTCAAGAACCATTTCAATATTTTTCATATTCTTTAAACTAATTGAATTAGAGTTGTAGGATGTATTGCTTTAAGCTTTTGAATAACTTATATTTCAAGGTTTGATTACATCTTATCTTCACATATAGTGAACTTGCCTCAAAGCATAAACAACCCAGATTGATAAGAAATAATTGTGTTAATTTCGGTAAACAAATTAGCTCAACATAATTCAAGAGGAACTTTTGGATGATGATGCTCTCTTTGGATTAGCTCTTCTTTACAAATGAGTTTCACATATGAAACCTAGCACTAGATATTAACTAGCTTCATTCACTAAGAATTTGGAAAGGAAATAAATGTCTTCAAAATATACATGCCCATAGCTTATGGGGAAATATAAAGTTTCCAAAGATCTCTTCTTACATTGAAAGAAACATCACATGCATGCAAAAGCATTACAATTGAGGATTTTAATGTGATACTACTCAACAAAGAGAAAAAAGAGGGTAGCATCACTACATATCCATTTATAGAGATGAGCAGTGATATTATAGATAAAAGGAAATTAACCTGGTCCAACATGGCGCTGCTTCTATAGGACAACATCAATAAGTCAAAAATAATACCATTGACATCATCAAACCATAAACTAATTTCTTTCTTCTTCTAAGATTCACCATATTTTGGCCCTCTTCCATTTTGCTTCAATCCCTTTTAGCTACAATCTGTTTTAGTCTTTGACAAAAGTTTTGAAGCCTATAAAATACGTGTTACAATATCCAATCTACATATGAGAGAAAAAGATGAAAGTTTTCAAATTGTTCTAAAAGAATGGGTAAATTCATTTTACACTTTGATTATGAGTGACAAAGAATTTATTAGGCTCAACTAGAAGTCATTCAAGAAAAATGGATACTATAAACATTGTCATTGAACTCCAGAAAATTGAGATAATGCTTCACCCAAATTTAAGGTTCTAAGAGTAGAAGGGGAACTAGAGAGGCCCAAATGTAGAATTATTTGGTTAAATCTAGTGATAGGAATATGACATTCTTTCACAAACAATATAAAGCAAGAACCATAAAGAATAATGTTAAGGAGATTTCCCTGAAGGATGGATCCATTGTTTCTAACTTGTGTTAGGATATTCCGACACGTAGGAATAGTTAAGTATAACTTGTTCTAGTATAGAGTTAGGTAAAGTGTGTTTCTTTACTATGTACATTTGTAACTTACAATCCGGCAATTACGATATGTAGTGATCCGACGGTTCATTCTCTCCTCGGTATTACTGACACTTGATCCATGACTTGACACCCAATTGGTCCATGAATTCTATTTAAAGAGCATGGAGGGTCATTTGTAGGTTAACCGTGCATGAGAGAAGCTTATGTAAATTTTCATTCTTTTATTAATAAATTGCCTGTAGTAGCCACGTTGGCACAGG
>APFE030049052.1:18619-37549 GCA_000404065.3 Pinus taeda | reverse complement strand
AATTTTCATTCTTTTATTAATAAATTGCCTGTAGTAGCCACGTTGGCGCAGGCCGTGGATTGTTTCCCTCTCTGAGGGCTTTAACCACGTCAAAATACTGGTGTATTGATCTGTGATCTGTTTGTGAGCGGTGTCCTTTTGGTGTTCTGTCTGAGGAACTTACCCTGTAAATTCCTACAACTTGTAGGCGATAATAGATGTGGCCAAGTAGTATTTTAAGTATTACAAAATGAATAGGATGGATCTAAACCCAATAAGTTTTATGGACCTTGTGCCTTAAAAATGATAAGAAGCCAATAATTGTGGTCCTCTTCAAGGGGGAAGTCTCCCTTAACAATGAATTTGGTGTACAAGACAATATTTGATGATTATAATATATATATATATATATATATAGATAGGTATATTAAATATAATAGTTATATATATATATAGGTATATATATATAGAAGACAAGGGGTATAATTATAATAAAATGGGTCATCAGGGGTCCTAGCCTACATAACAACATAAATGTAATTACTCAATATGTAGGGCTTAACAAGGGGTTTTGTGGTTAATCTAGGGCTCCTATAGGGATTACCATGCCCCTCCCATTTAAATAAGTGTTATCCTCAACACTTGATTATCTTTGGGTGTTTATGCATGAACATCGCATTCCCATGTCACTTCTTCCATTGGTAGGTTCTTTCATTTGATGAGGTACCCAGTAATTGCTTAATTTCTCAGTTGCTTAGTATTTGTTTCCAATATTTTTTTTATTCTAGTAATATTTTCCCTTCTTCATTATTCTTTGGTAGAATAGTATGGACTGGGATCTTGTCACCAATTACCTTCCTTAGGAAATAAATATAGAAGATTGGATGTACACATGAAGACGAAGTAATCTCCAATTTGTAAGTCATACTTCCAATCCTCTGCAACATCTTATAGGGGCCATAATACCTTGTGCTAATGTATTATCCTTCTTTTGTTGCTTGAGGACATCTGTTTATATGGTTGTAGTCTCATAAATACCCAGTCCCCTACTTCACATTCCCTCTCACTACGATGTTGATATGCTTTTTATTTCTTCCTATTTTGTGCCATAACCAAGTTGTTCTTCAACATTTTAAAAATCTCTTGTTGGTGTCATATATGGTCCTCTACTGCTTGAGCCTTTATAGTCCCTTTCAAGGTTGATGTGATGGATGGAGGATGATATCCATAATGAAAATCCAACTTAATAAATAAATTTTCTCCATGTAATTCATCTAATAATTCATCAATAACAAGAATATGAAACTTATATTTTATTGACATTTTGTTGAGATTTCTATAATCTAGAAACATGTTCCATGCACCATCCTTTTCTATCACTATCACCATTGGTGAAGAGAAAGTGCTCTAACAATGTTGAATGATGCATGTGTCTAACATTTCTTGAACCATATGCTCAATCTCACTCTTTTGTTTGTGGATACCTATAAGTACTAATATTAGGTGATACATTTCCAAGTTGCGAATGAATAGCATGATTATGTTCTCAGGCAGGTGGAAGAACCTTAGGATTCTCTCAAAATACTTAAGAATGATTTTTGATAACTTTTTGAAGATCCACTAGAGCAAGGGATATAAATGTTTGAACATCTAGTGAACGAAATTATTCAATTACACCTTGGTGTCCCTTTCTTAGAAATATTTTCATGCTACTAGATATTATCACTTTACATGGTTTCCCTTGGGTGCCTCTAAGCTGAATTTCCTTTCCTTCTAAGAAAAATATTTTTAAATTTTCCTGAAAATAAATGGCCATTGTTCCTAGTGATTGTAACCATTAGACCCCTAATACAACATCATCATCACCCATTTGGATCGCAATCATGGGATTAACTGAAAAATTCTCCCTCACATTCAACTTAATATTATTTCACTTCCTTGAGAAAATTATGGTACCTCCATCTGCAATGATTACTTGCAATCATGGTGTTGGATATACAATGAAATTAATATGTTTTGCCAATTTGTAAGTGATGAATTTATGGGTACTACATGAATCATTCAAAATTGTTACCATTTTCTTTTTGATATATCATTATATCTTAAGGGTTTTTGGAGTACTAATGTCAGCCAATGCATGACAAGAGATTGTTGGAGTAGTCTCTTCTCGCTTTAGATCTTGTCATGTTTCCACTTCTTGATTTTCTTCATCTCCATAATCTAGGTAGCATAATTTATTCTCACTACATTCCATACCCTCACTAAACTTATTTTCATAGTTGAAACACAATCCTTTTATTCTTCTTTCATCCATTCTCTAAGGGGTCATGCATGTGGGTTTAGGAGAGGGGACATTATTTTCTCTATAGCTATTAGTGACCAATTTTTTACTAGCCATATTTTTACTTTTAGATTTCCTTTCTAAATTGAAAGAATGCTCTAGAGATTTAGATTCAAAATGATGCACCTCATGTTGGGTGCTTTCATTTAAGTTCCCATAAATAGGTCTAAAAAATTTTCCTCTAAGATATGCTTTACCCTTAGATTCAAATTTTGGAGTTTTTGAATGTGCTCTGTAATGAGACCATTTTGTTGAAGATTTACCAATTGACTAAAGAATGTGTTTCTCTTAATACCCCCATAATGTGTTATCAATTCCTTTGTAAAAATGTACCAAGATATAATTGAATCATTTACCCTTTCATAAATCCATTAATACCATACATGTTGGTCTTGCTCTAAAAACATGGATGCAATATTTATGTTTTGTAAAGATGGCAATTAGTGAAGGTCAAAGTATTTCTCCATTTGATATATCCATGTTATAGGATCATTACCATAAAACTTCCTCATATTGATCTTAGGAATGTAGTAGTTCCTTGGTGTTGACTTGAATCCCTAATGATGAGGATCTTGGAATGAAAATCCAATATTATGATTATGTGAGTAAATATTTGTTCTCTCCAATTTTGATAGAATAATAACCATACACAACTGAGTTTTAGCAAAATAATTCTCCTTATTTTCATTATCTTCTTGGATATCAATATCCCTTTTAGGAAGTCTCTCCAAGAAAATATTTTCCATGGAATTCATGGATTTTTGTATTGCTTCCTTATTTCAATTCATATTTGTTTCTATTCATTCCTTATTTTCATTCATCTTCTTTTCCATTTCACTTTTAAGTTTTTCTTAAGAACATGATAAATCCAACTTTCAACACACTACCATCTATTTAATTAACATTCTTCTCTAAATGAAATGGCCTAAATTATATTTGTCCACTTTCTTCATGAATCAAGGATAAGCCTTAATTAGGTTTAATTGATGTAGTATCTTTCTTTGGAGGCATTTTGGAAAAAAATTAGTACTTCTCTTCATCGCAACTTTAAATCACCAAAAAAATTGGATCTTCTAAGCAACAATTACGTCACTTGTAAGTTACGCAACTTTATAATCTTAATTTGGTGAATATATGAATGGATGAAGTTTTTCTTTATATATCTCCCTAATTTGAGTCCTTCAAGATCTAAAACTTTGATCTATAATACTTTGATATGCCTTCTTTGCAATTCCATAGGTGTGGCCATAATATCATGTGCCCAGTGAAAGTTATGGTAAATTTCCCAAAACTTCATAATTTTTTGCCTCTTCTAATGAGTGAACTTGTATAACATGCCATGAGTCCAATTATTTAAATATAATTATTAAATTTGTACCTGAGGTACTTATATATGTCTCCTAAAATCCTTGAACATTTCACAATATGAAATGTCCCAAAAATTAAAATATAGAAAAGCCACTAATTTGACCTATTTAAAATTTATTTCAAGATTGTTCACAAACCATAACTTTGTTATGCCATAAATACAAAATTATATAAAACCAAATTTTGAAATCTGACCCAGATGTTCATTAATATTTCTCCTTAATATGATCCAAGTTTCACTGTCTGAAACCTTACAAAAAAAAGTTATTGCAAAAATGATAAAATAACATGTTTGAGACTTATTTCAAAAGAATTCAGGAACTCAAAATTCCTTAGATCATATATCTTAAATTATAGCGAACCAATATTTGTTTGAGATTGATTTCAGGGGCATTTGGGAATTTATTGTAACCCATTTTGACTCCCTTTAAATTGGGCTATCTCTGCAAATTCTATCTCATGTGGACCCTCATCATGTTACTGTTAGCCTTATTACGTCTCTTAAAACCCATATTCTTCACCATACTAATATAATCCTTACAACCAACCTCTACCTCAGTTATTTAAATTCACTAATCAGAATCACACCCCTTTTGAAACATTTGAGCATAACAATGATGTAAAAATTGACCACATTCAAAATGCATGAAAATGTTAATCATTGGATAAACTTTAAAAATTTCAACAATAATGGGAAATATTAATGCTATAAGAAACATCATTATTATTATTATTATATTATTATTTATATTATATATATATTATATATTATATATATTATATATATATATATATATATATAACTTTAAGCAATAATATTATTATTCCAATTTATTTCCATTTTTATATATCATTAATTATCATATAATAATAATACATGTGAAAATATAAATAAATAATAGTGACAATAAAAGGTGAAAAGTAAATGAAAATAGAACTTCTATTTCAAAAAAAAGCCACTTTACATGCACATGTGTAAAATATCATTGGTTGAAACTCAAAAGGCTATGTTCCAAACATTTTATATGCAACATGTTTTACCACCATTAATCTTGTTAGTTCTCAACCCTTTCATACATTGGGCTCCCACAATTTATTTAAATTTTACATAGCTCTCTACCCGATATCAAAATATAACCATTCATTTATCCCCTCCTAACTTTACAAACTCTTTTTGTTATCGATTTTTATTGAAATTTGGAAATAAATTCTATCAAATTTAAAAACGAAACATATTCAAATAGTTTAGGATTTTATAATACATACATTAATTTAGGGAAATTGTTTTTACAAAATATTTACTCCTGAATATAAAAACAAATATTAACCCAATTATCTTGCATATAATGAGAGGCACGTAAAATATATATTATGCTTGAAATAGTTTTACTTCAATATTATTTTAAGAATGATAGTGATGTTGTTATCACCTAATACAAAATTGTTCAAACAGTGCCAAATGGTGTCAAAAGAATGTGTTGTAGTGGCTACAACTACCCTCCAAAATTTTGGCCTGCATCAATTTCAGAGCCTCCCTTGAAGAGTTTCACTTGATGACTGCACACACTCAGTTCACTCCGTGAGCCCGTGTAAGTCTTTACATTCGCCTTGCTTGTTTCCTGCACTCAAGTCTCTGCATGTTGATTTCTAGGTCATGCTTGTGATCGTGTTCTGGTTATACTGAAAGTCTTTGCTTCATATGTGTTTGATGTGTTTGCCATGAAAGCGTCTGTCACACTCACACATGGAGTCACATACACTATCACGCAAGCATTGTCTCGATCATGAATGATCAATCATCAGTGTCATGCTTGTCGCTTGCACCGTCAGTCAGTCATGTTGAACATGTGTATCTGGATGGTTTGGTCATTTCGCCATCAAGTCATGTGAGTGTGTGTCCATATGATCACCTATGCATATTTCAATTGTTCACACACTTAGTCATCTTTGTTGAAGTTATGATGACCAGACTCCTCACTGTCAGCCAAACCATCACCCTACTTTCAACTCGATTGATTGTCAACCAGAACAGCGTAGAAGCAGCAAGCTAGTTCTTTCAAGTTGTGCTACCCGCAAGCAATTCAATCAGCACTCATGCTGGCCACCGAGATAGTTGACCGATTGTTCATCTCAGAAATTGCACAGTGCTCATGAGCAGGCCTCCCGCTTCCCATCAGTCAAATTAGCTCAAAAATTGTGCAGAGATGATCAGTAGGCCGACCTCCCGACCTTAATGCAATTTTCCCATCCAGTAGCTCCCAGTAGTAGAATGTTTGTTCCCTCTAGGAATTGTGTAGTTTCTACTGCTAGTAACTAAGTAGCCAATTGGCAGTTCCCTTTGGGAATTATGTAGATCTAGCTTCCAATGGCCCCAACAACCAACTGGTAGTTCCCTTTGGGAATTGCACAAGTCATGTTGTCAGTGACCCCAACAGTGAACTGGTAGTTCCCTCTGGGAATTGCATAGATCTGGATACCAGTGACCCCAGCAACCAACTGGTAGTTCCCTCTAGGAATTGCGCAGATCTCACTTCTAATGACCCCAGCATCCAACTAGCAGTTCCCTCTGGTAATTGTGTAGATCTAGCTACCAGTGACCCCAGCAGCCAACTGGTAGCTCCCTCTGGGAATTACGTAGATCTGTTTGCCAGTGACCCCAGCAGCCAACTGGAAGCTCCCTCTAGGAATTGCACAGATATGGCTACCAGTCTCCCAAGTAGTTCCTCAGAAAAACTGCGCAATCCCTGCCTACTAACCCTTCCTGCAGCCCGACCCATTCCTCTAGAAAATTGCACAAATCTGATTATCTAGCCCATGCTGACCGTTCATTTTGGAAGATGCACAGAGTATGCTTCCCTTGCCTTCCAGTAGTCTGAATTATTCCTCCCAAAATTTGCGCAATTTTACCTCCAAGCCGAGCTAGACCTTGAAGTCAATCATTGTCAACTCAGATTGCCTGTCTCCATCTCTCAGTGACTCTTGTGCATTTTTCATCAGCAATTTCCCGAGGCCATCATCCTGCATCATAGCCCTACTGCCTCTCCCAGTCACTTGCATTCGAATGATCATGTCTCATGGTAGACTAGGAGGTTCTGGATTTGATGTCGTCTCATCATGAGTGATTGTAGGTACATGTACACCAACAAACATGTCAAGGCAACAAACGGGATGAATGAATGGAGCACATGGAGATGGACAGAATCACCAACAGATGAATGAGTGAAACATGCAAAGCTGATGAACACGATGAACATGCACCTTCACAAACAAGTGAGCTTGTTAAGCCTTCTAGCATGAAAGTAAGGAACAACATGCTAAAGCTTCATCAAGCGAACCAAGGACCATCGAATACTCTGCACACTTTTCCATGTGAAGGTGAAGCTATGGTACACCATGAAGACATGCATCACTCAGCAGCACTCTAGCTCGACGTGCACTCCAGCAGCAGCACAAATGTACTAGTAGTGTCATGTCAAGTCATGTCGAGTCAAGTCATGAGTCATGTTGCCCACATATCTACTATTGGATTGTTGTCAATCAATGTGATTTAACGTGGAAGTCCAAGAGACCCACTTGTTGAACATAGATTCATGTAAGTCGGAAAGTCATGGAAGTCGAATGGTCATGAGGGTAGTCAAACAATCACAAGGGTCAGTTTCCCCCTTGGCTATAAATACCCCCCTCATTTGTACATGAAATGACTTTTCACCTCATCTCCTCCCACAAAGCCAAGAGAGTCTGTAATCTTTTCTTTGAGGAGTAAGTAGTGGCTCCAATGCACCATTGATGGGGTTAGTGATGTATGGTGTAACAATGTGTATTGGAAATTTCGCTTAATTCAGTAGCTTGTCAATAGGCCAGCACGTTTCGACACGTATTGTATTTATTGTAAGGCTGATCTTTAACACTTGTAATGCATTTTGCTTTAACCATGTGTTCAACATCTGATTGATTCATTTGTTGTAATGTATAATCTATTAATGGAAATGTGTTGTTTATGTTGTTAATGATGTCCTATCCATGTCGACTTCTCTGTCAAACATCAGACGGACCTTTCACATGAACCTTACTATAACAATCGTGGTACTCATCTCGGACTGATATGTGAGTATTGTACATGTTATATTACCTTGTATGTTTTGACTGCCGCATCCAAGTGGACTGCTCCACCAGAAGCTATGTATGTCCTTTTTGTTTTGTGTTCCTAGCCGAGTTGGAACTCATCCCTTTCAACCTAGAACTCATCTTCACCTTTTCCTCTCATAGTGAAATAACCATTGACACAAGTACACTTACACTCACCAGGCACGTGAACCTCACTTCTAGAAGACAAAGTGAACCACTATCCCGTGGTAGCAAGCAAGAGTTGAGGCAAATCCTTAAGACAATTGCAATTGGGCCATCATACCGGATGGGACTCCCACACCCAACAATGTGAGTTCTAGTTGGGACTTCATACCAAGGTGATCCCTTGAATGTTGGTGGGTCTAGTACCATCAACATTTCTGGCACTAGAAGGAGGGCAGCCAGTTATACATGGTTGAAATTCCTCTCACACTCACTCATTAACCATTTGGTCAAGGCAGTAACTCACACTCCCTCTCTCATGACTTAGTAATTGGTTACTCTTCACCTCCAAAATTAAGCATGAGATTTCGTATCAACACCTTCACTCTGTCTGTCCCATCACTCGCTAGTTCGCGAAAGTAGTCAGACTGATCCTAGGCATACAATATCTTCCGCATGCATCGAAGAAGCCAAAATCCACTCCCATAGGGGTTGTTGTATCATCGGTGGAAGAAGCAGTCCTTGCTACTCTTGAACGTTTGGAAGAAGCTATTGAAGACGGAGAGGAACCTCCAATATTATTTGAAGATGAACAAGGCACTCTTGTGGTCTTGGGATCAAACTCCGGTATAGGAGGCGGAGGAGAAGGCAACAAAGGAAGTGGAGGCGGAGACGAACTGATAGACTTAGATCCAAAAACCATCAGATTCTGAAGGAGAGGAAGAAGATGAAGAGGATAAAGAGGACGAAGAGATGGCTGACCGAAATCTTGAATGGATGACTCTGGGACAACTCTCTCTCCCGGATGTTCTACACAAGATGCCAAAGCGAGCAGAGAGAACGAACATCAAGTTTAACCCTGACATCGTAGTGAAGGCAGAAGACCACTTATACAACTTCTACCTATAGCTGCAGACCCTTGAGGTACGTTATGATGACGTAGCATGTAGACTGTTTCCTTATACCTTGGATGGTCGGGCAACTGCTTGGTATCACAGCCTTCGACCACCCAACTCTATACAGAACTGGGGTTCTTTCAAACATATGTTCCTTGAAAAGTTTTATGATGACAAGACTCCAGCCATGCTACTCAAAGAATTGGGAAGCCTCAACATGGAGGGAAAAAAGAAAGTAAAATATTTCAATCAAAGGTTTACGCATATCTTGAACAAGTTTGCAGCAGACACCAAACCTCATGATGCCATCACTGTCAACTATTACACATCTGCACTACCAATCACCATTGTGCAGTTCGTCAAACAAGATGCGAAGCCAACACTGTTAGAAAGCTGCGAAGAGGCTATTGTTGTTGAGAAAGACTTGCGTGCCATTGGAGTCATTGAGGATGACGAATCAACAAAAGACTCCAAGGATGCGAGCAAAAATCCCCGAGAAACGGCAAGCAAAGGCAGAGACAAGGAAGCAATTGACATTGAGACCCTCACTCGCCTTGTCAAGAACTTGACCACAAAAATGTCCTAACTCAAGCAATGGAAGTCGGACGCATTTGTGAACAATCATCTGCCCAAACAGAGATAGGAAAATAGTTCATCAACCGACTGATCAAGCAACATCCGGTTCAATTCCAAATCTGTGCAGGAGCCTATGTTCCAACTCGATCAATTTGTTGATCCTAAGTATTGTTCCTTCCATAAAGAATTTCATCCTGAGAACTCTTGTTTAGATTGTAAGCGAGTTGCTACCTCTGTCTATACTCATACACTCAATGTGGATGGCAACATACAGGAGCAATCGGAAGACATTGATTATAACGAAGAGGTTGCACTTGATGAAGCACCAAGTTCTGGGCATGTGGTGAACTCATATTAGTGCTCCAAGTACTCTCGAAGATGAACACTGAGAAGAAACCCCAAAAGAAAAATGATCGCTACAATCCTAGGAGTAAAGGGGCTCCCCCGACACTTGAGAAGATGCAAGAGAAAGTGAGATGACTAATAAAGAAGGTCAATCCACCATCTGCCTCAAAGAAACAAACACAAAACATGTCTGGGAAGACAGCGATAGATAAGAACACATTCGTGAGTAGCAAGTTGCAGAACAATCTGCTAGACAACACAAGCATCCATTCCACCCCGGACACCTCGGTGAGTCTACCACATCTGGATTACAACGTAGTTAATGACATGAAGAAAACTTGAGCAAACATCATTTTGTTCGAGTTAGCCAAAGTCCAGAGCCATTGAGATATCCTGCTATGTGCATTGGGACAAACGGAAATAGACAGTGCAGCCTCTACCAGCAAGGGAGCATGCACACCTCCTGGATTACTATCCACTATGATCAATACACTCCAAATGGAAGAAGAAAACTTAGGTTGCCCCCCATTCCTTCTTTCATTCAAATTTTTTAACTAAAATGTCCACAACTATTTGGTTGATTCTAGTGCAGCAGCCAATGTCATGTCGCTCTCCATTGCTAAGAAGATCAATGCACGATGGAGTGAAACATCCACGAGAATCATCCAACTTGATATAACATTAGTACCATCCATTGGTGAACTACGAGACGTGATCATCTGACTATCCCATGTCAGTCGAGTCCACCAGTGCATCAACATAATTGTTGTGGACATAATGAACGCATATGGTCTACTACTCAACAGAGACTGGTCCAGCAAGCTAGATGGATACTTTGCTATAGACTAGGTTCACAGGTGGCTTCCGTACAAGGGAAAATGCAACTAAATCCGAGTGTTATCTGAGAGGTATATGAAGCATAATGTCACTCCCCATGATGGAGAGAATGAACCATTGGCCTTCGCAGAACTCATGTTTGGCAACCACTTCCTGGAAAAGACATTGGAGTGTTATCTTACATGCCCAACCCCAACCTCATCAGACAAGCAGTTGGGACTCCTTCCTTGCCCAATTGATGATAATTGAACTTGTATATATTTTTTTTATCTTAGTAGCAGTAGTAGCAACAGTGGTAGTAGCAGTAATACCAGCTTCCAAATGGTCCATGTACATACAAGTTGCGGACCACGAGTCTTGATAAATCAGGAACACATGATGACTCAAGGACCGAGTGCATCTCAGTCATCCAAAACAAGGAACTATGAATGATTTCAAGATGTTTGAAGTTTGGAGTCACAAACGATGATGTTGAAGCACTCATGTTGAACACACGAAAGACCAACACTATGAACAAACATAGCAACTTGGGGATCCACCATGATCTGAAGATGTTTAATCTTAGTACAAGTTACACACTACAGTAATGACCAATCATTGACGCTTGATCGAATAGTAACAGGATGGGCCTGCAAAACTAGATGATGACCTGAGTACCCGCTACATGTGAACAATCCAACATGAGATTCTAGGTAAAGGAGAGGACAAGCCATTACAACAAAGAACAGGTAACACATCATGTTGTTTGTACTCCTTCCACCGAATAGATTGATTAACATTTTAAGTGTTTGGATTACTTGCAAAATTCGTCATTACACTTGGTTTTCTAATTTAAATCCTCCACATAAGAAATCTGGGAAGATTCGCTTACACATTGACTTCAGAAACTTGAACCCTTCCCAGAGTAAAAATAAATACCTCGTGCCATCATCCAAGCCCATGCTGCACATAGTGCCTGAGACAGTAGTGTTTTCTTAACTTGAAGGTTTTCAGGAATGCCACCAGGTTTCGGTAGCAGAGCCCAGTTGACGGCACTGATCCATGAGAAACTTGGCTCACACACCTATCATTTGCAATCACTCGATGGGAGGATTGATGATCTTCCTGTCAAACAACCAAGTCCTCAAACATTAGTTTAGTAGTTCGAGCCGTGCCTGTGCCTTGTACATAGTCTGCTTGTTGCTTGTTGTTTCATTTGGTTTGTTTTTCTTATTATCTTTACTTTTCTTTGTTTTATTTTGATTACTATTTTTGTTCATGTACATTTTTTTTGTTTGATATATTACTATTATTGTTTCTGAAAATTAGTGTTGCCAACCACTACGTTCTGGCTTTTGAATAGAGTATGTGGCTGAAATTTGAAGAGACTTGTGACAATGCAGCACTTGGCTAGTCTTGTGTCCATTTTCTTAGTGCTTGGTTACAACCTTCAGCTGATGAAGTCCTGACGAAAATTACAAACCATCTATAAGGGAAGCTTTGGTCCAACCATGAACCAGTGTCCACACTCGGAAGCCCCATGCTTGTACTTAGCCTTCTACTCTATGTGTTGAAGCTAATCCAATTAGTAGAAATGGAGAAGGGGAAAACCTAAACGAGCAAACCTATGTCAGAGATCTTACATGATTCTATTATGGAACAACCTCTTCTTCTCTTAATAAGTTGGGATCCCTCTTTTGCCCCCAAAATAAATAAGTGCCTATGAACAGTTCTCTTAAAAAAAAGCGAAAGAAGAGAAAGGGTTCCTAGGCAGAGAGGTGAAGCATGTAGCTCCACTGGGGTACTAACCAAGCTCACTGGCAATGGAGCAATGTGTGTGTTCCAGTGTGACTCTGCCAGGGTACTATCTAGGCCTGTTGACAGTGGAGCAACACTAGAGATGAAAACTTATACTCTGAAAATCTTCAACTCGCGAACTAAACTACCCATCCCAGATTCAAAACACTAAGATCTAAGCTGAACTTTTGATTGTGTTTGAATGAGTTGGCAAAGGGTGAACCATGTATGTCCATGGGGAAATGCAGAAACTAAAGTAACCCACACAGTGATTAAATACTTCCCGAAAGACCAATACATTGTGATAGAAATGAACTGAAACAGAGACGCTGGAGTCCTACCAGTGTGTCGCCAAGTATTGTAACGGCTATAACCACCCTCCAAAATCTTGGTCTGCATCAATTTTGGAGCCTCCTTTAAAGGGTTTCACTTGATGACTGCACACACCCGGGTTCACTCCGTGAGCCCGTGTGAGTCTTTACATCCACCTTTCTTATTTGTTACACTCAAGTCTCTGCATGTTGATTTCTAAGTCATGCTTGTGACCGTGTTTTGGTTATGCTCAAAGTCTTTGCTTCGTATGTGTTTGATGTGTTCACCATGAAAGCATCTGTCGCACTCACACACAAAGTCACATTCACTATCATGCAAGCATTGTCTCGATCATGAATGGTCAATCACGAGTGGCACACTTTTCGCTTGCACCGTTGGTCAGTCGTGTTGAACATGTGTATCCGAATGGTTTGGTCATTTCATCATCAAGTCAAGCGAGTGTTTTTCCATATGATAACCTATTAATCTTTCAACTGTTCACACACTTAATCATTTTTGTTGAAGTTTTGAGTCTTGATGACCAAACTCCTCACTGATAGCCAAACCATCACCCTACTTTCAAATCAATCCGCTGTCAACCAGAACAACACAGAAGCATCAAGCTAGTTCTTTCAAGTTGTGTTGTGAAATTCAATCAGCACTCATGCTAGCCACCCGGACAGTTGACCAACTATTCATCTCATAAATTGTACAGTGCTCATGAGTAGGCCTCCCGCTTACCATCAGTCAACTCAACTCAGAAATTACACAGAGATGATCAATAGGTTGGCCTCTCAGCCTTAATGCAATTTTTCCAACCAACAGAAGATTGCATGTTCCCTCCAGGAATTGGGTAGTTTCTGTTTCCAGTGACTGAGCAACCAACTAGAAATTCCCTTTGGTAATTGCACAGATCTGGCTACTAGTGACCCCAGTAGCCAACCGGTAGTTCATTCTAGGAATTGTGCAAGTCTGGCTGCTAGCGACCCCAATAGCCAACTAGCAGTTCCCTCTGGGAATTGTGCAGATCTCGCTGCCAGTGACCCCAACAGCCAAATGGCAGTTCCTTTTGGGAATTACGTAGATCTGGCTGCTAGTGACCCCAGGAGCTAATTGGCAGTTCCGTTTAGGAATCACACAGATCTAGCTGCCAGTGACCCCAGTAGTCCACTGGCAATTCCCTTTGGGAATTACACAGATCTTGATGCCAGTGACCCCAGTAGCCAACTGCAAGTTCCCTCTAGGAATTGCTCAAATATGGATGCCAATCTCCCAGGTAGTTCTCCAGAAAAAATGCACAATCCCTGCCTGCTTACCCTTCCTGCAACCCAGCCCGTTCCTCTTGAAAATTGTACAAATCTAGCTGTCTAGCCCCTGCTGACTGTTCATTCTGGAAAATGCATAGAGCATGCCTACCTTTCCTTCTAGCAACTTGGACTGTTCCTCCCAAAATTTGCGTAATTTTCCCCCCAGCCGAGCTAGACCTTGCAGTCAGTCACTATCAACTCAAATCGCCTATCTCCATCTCTTAGTGACTCTTGCGTAGTTTTCATCAACAGTTGCCTGCCATCATCTTGCATAACAACCCTGCTACCTCTCCCGATCACTTGCATTCGAATGATCATGTGTCACGGTAGACTAGGATGTTTTGGATTTGATGTCATCTCGTCATGAGTGACTACATGTATAGGTACACAAACAAACATGGCAAGGCGACGAACAGGATGAATGAAGGGAGCACATATAGATGGACAGGTTCACCAACGGATGAACAAGTGAAGCATGCGAAGCGGACGAACATGAGGAACATGCACCTTTGTGAACAAGTGAGCCTATCAAGCCTTCCAGCATGAAAGCAAGGAATAACATGTTAAAGCTTCATCAAGTGAACCAAGGACCAACGAAGACTTTGTGCACTTTGCCATGCGGAGGTTAAGCTATGGTACACCATGAATACATCCATCACTCAGCAGCACTCTAGCTTGACATGCACTCCAGCAACATCATGAATGTACCAGTAGTGTCATGTCAAGTCATGTTGATTCAAGTCATGAGTCATGTTGCCCACATTTCTACTATGGGCTTGTTGTCAATCAATGTGATGTAATGTGGAATCCAAGAAACACACTTGTTGAACATAAAGTCATGTAAGTCGGAAAGTCATGGAAATCGAACAGTCATGAGGGTATTCGAACATCCACAAGGGTTAGTTTCACCCTTGGCTATAAATACCCCCCTCATTTGTACATGAAAGGAATTTTCACCTCAGCTCCTCCCACATATCCAAGAGAGTATGTAATCTTTTTTTTGAGGAGTAAGTGGTTTCTCCAATGCCCCGTTGACGGGGTTAGTGATGTATGGGGTAACGATCTTGTAAATTTCGCTTAATTCAGAAGCCTTTCAACAAGCTAGCACGTTTCCACACATGTATTGTATTTGTTGTAAGAATGATATTTAACACTTGTAATGCATGTTTTTTTAACAATGTGTTCTACATCTGAATTGATTCATTTGTTGTAATTCATAATCTATTAATGGAAATGTGTTGTATATGTTGTTAATGTTGTTATGTCTATGTCGACTACTCTGTCGGACATCAGATAGACCTTTCACATGAACCTTGTTGTAACAATCATGGCACTCATCTTGGACTGATCTGTGAGTGTTGTACATGTTATATTACCTTGTATGTTGTGACTTCCGCATCCAAGTGGACTGCTCCACCGGAAGTTGTGTATGTCCTTTGTCTTGTGTTTTCCTAGCCGAGTTGGGACTGATCCCTTTCAACCTGGAACTCATCTTCACCTTTCCCTCTCACAGTGAAAGAACCATTGACACAAGTATATTTACACTCACCAAGCAAGCGAACCTCACTTCTTGAAGACAAAGTGAACCACTCTCATGTGCTGACAAGCAAGAGTTGAGTCAAATACTTAAGACAATGGCAACTAGGCCATCATACCCGATGGGACTCCCACACCAAAAAGTGTGAGGTCTATTTGGGACTTCATACCAGGGTGATCCCTTGAATGTTGGCAGGTCCAACATCGTCAACAAGATGAAAAAGAGAAGAGAATCTTGCAGTCATCTTCAAAGACACAAAAGAACTCAAATCCTACATTAAAGCCTCTCCATTGGAAAGTGTTATGAACAATCTTTCCAATGATATGTGGAAGTCCAAAAATGGACACCTGGATCAAAAGATAAGGTCTTCTGAAGTTTCAAGAATTCAAGCATAAGGAAAGAAGAAATATCAGAAGCCCGATATCAGAGATTGCATATCAAAGGGCCAATGACATCAAAGATTGATGATCGCACATCAAATCTGCATGGCATAGCTACACATTGTATACCAAAAGTTTGATATATCAGAGATAACATATCAGTGGTGGCAACATCAGGGATCCATTGCATTAGATAATCAAGTTGATTGGAGAATTAGTGATCACACATTGGACCTCGGAGGAGATCAATGCTCAAAATATCACAAGATCAACAATTGGAAATTAGGACTTCTAAAATTGTGACCTTTTAAAAGGTGCAACAAGGGAAATGAACCAATAGTGTAAAATCAGCGGTAGACTCAATTTTAGTTCTAAAAAGGATTTCATTGCAAAACCATGGTGGACAGGCCCTTTCATCTCTCTCCTCTGGGAGGACACATGGCGGCATAGAATTGGCTCTGATAAGGGCAAGTGTTTGCTGATGTCAGCATGATGTGGCGGTACGACAAGACACGTGGCATGGAATTTTGGCATTTTTAGGGGCCTAAGGGGGGAGAATTTGGGTGACACTTGTCACCACTCAGGAGGTGCCACATGGTAGTTATGACATCATATCAGAGGTCAGCATTTTGTCACACTCAACAATTGAAGAAATTTCAATAAGGGGGCTTCGATATAGGACTAGGGAACAATCGAAAGAGGACATCAAGGAACCAAGGGCATGGAGGATGGGGATAAGAAAAGAGGGCTATCGGTGAAGAAGTGGGAATATCACAACTCCATATTTAATTCCTCAACTAGAAACCTTCGATGAAGCGGGGCTCCGATATTTTGCTCACACGTAGTCTATAAGAGTTTAAAGAAACTTGGGCGAAAAGAACTTTACAAAGGAAAAATGGACCTCTGTGTTATAGAAATATTTGGGCACTGCAACCCAATCGTATATGTCCATAAACCAAGGGCTTCTGAGTCCCTAAAAGTGTTGTTTCACACCCTAAAGGAACAAGGTCAACTAATTACATCATCTCCCAGAAGTTCTCCATGGAAAATTGTTTAGAACTGGTCAAAACTGGACCATACAAACTGCTCAGTGCAAAGGGTGTGATGCATATCACCTTCCATATGCAAAAATTGCGATGCATACTGGAAAGCCCTTCAGTAGGGTGTGATGGGCGAGAGTAGACAAATGGCAGAGACAATTTGCAAGGTGAATGATCATGGAATCTTCTATAAATTTCTCCTGTGACACTTGCCTCTCTGAATTCGCCCAGGGATGAGTAAGAGATCATGAATCTCCAAGTGGAACAAAGAACTATCAGAGAGAAGACACTAATCAAAATTACAGAAGCTGACTCACCCCCTGCAAACATCTATACATGGATCCCTCATCCGAGAGATCCAGAGGCTAGAATTTTGCATCTTGTAAGGAAGTGTTGTTGGTTTCCTAGTGGAACATCATAGTGTTGGGTGATCTAAGCTTTTCATGAGGTGAAGAAGGGCTTTCATGCTGGGAGGATGACGTTGGGTCAGATCAATGGGTTGTAATCCTCTCTTCTAATCTTTATATTAATAAATCTATTCAAGGTTTCCTCCACATTCTTGTATGTTTGATGATATATGCATTTGTGTGGTCAATATATATCTGGTCCTATATTGTTTATGATTGTAGATCTCTATACATTGAAGGTATTATGCTGCTTTGACTTTACAGGTACTCTTTGAAGTGAAGTAATCAAGGAAGGAGCAGCAAAGATCCATCAGAGGGGAGAAGGAACAAGAAAGGAACCAAGAAAAAGATTGAGGTTGGTATTCTTTTCTCCTCTCCTATCTACTTCTCATAAAGGAAAACAAAAGTAACTTTAGTTTGTTTGTTTCTAAGATAGCTACCCATCTTAGTGGGACTAGCAACTCTGCATGGACACTAGATTTCCCTATAACAAAATGGTGACTCCGCTGGGGAGAAAATAGCTTGTTTGCTTCTCTATATTTGTTTGCTTTATAACTTACAGACGGAGCCTAAAGTCAAGCCAGCTAGCCTTCGAACTGCATTTGCTGTGCAAGTGCAAAGTATATCAATGTTGCTTCAATCTATCTCTGGGTTTTGTTTATAAACTAAACAATTGATTTGCAAACATCCTAATTTCCCTGGTGGTAGCTCAAGTAGCCTCATTACATCAACCCCTGTGATTTACATTTACTGACTATCATTAGCTCGGCCTAAATCCATGAACTAAGCTGCAAACCCTGACCAAGAACCAAGTTGAAGTCTCATCCCTGGACCATCGCACCTTCTCCTCTTGGGAATCTGGATGCATCGCACCTCCCGTGTGCAGTAGGTGAAATGCATCGCCCTTTCCCTATGGTATAGGTGCGATGATCAGATAAGACTATTTCTGCTTCCAGATTTTGGTTTTTGTTCACTCTCTTCAGCTTTATTCAGGAGTTTTTCTATCTGTGATCAGTATACCACTGTGGAAACTCCCTTCCTTTGCATGATTCAGCCTCCATTGTACAAAGAACTGTAAATGTTTTTATGTATTGTTCGCCATTTATGGTTCTCCTTTACAAAGAAGTAGCGTAATCAAACTGTCGTCTTTTGATTTCGCAATGTCGCAAGTGTCATTTTCAGTCAAAGAAAAGAATCCTACTATTCTTGATGGTCGATTACACTGTTACTCTTGTATTTGATTTGAATTAATAGTTTTTCAGGTGTCAAAAGCAATTTTCAATTCAAAATCACAAAGTGTCATCATTATCTTCCTTTCGTCTTTTGAAGAGAAAATCGTTAGTACTGTCGCTTGAAACGATTTAGATTTGTACTTAGCATTCTTGTTGTCATTCACAAATTAAGAAAGCGAAAACAAATACATGCATGTGCATTTGCATTTAGACTACTTGTTGATTTTGATTTAGGACAGTGCATCTAAGTGTGTGCTCTCTGCTCTATGTTGAAAGAATCCCACTTCTCTTTCCTTAGTAGCTAGGATTT
>APFE030049052.1:1165-17504 GCA_000404065.3 Pinus taeda | reverse complement strand
CGCTTTGGAACCTAACGCACAACATTTAGAAGTCTAGGCTAGAGACGTATTCTGGCATCGTAAAGCTTGGTAACTATCGCTTTCATTGTAGGTTGGGTGATTCCTCCTCTTTGAGACGACAAGTGCTAGTATGGACTTGTGCTCCCTTGTACCGTCGAGTATATATTGGGAGACCACAATAGGCTATATCCTTTATCCTTAGGAAGTCGTATCTGTCACCCTATCGATCACAATGCATTGAACATAGCATTCGGGAAGATTGACTGCCATACCATAAAAAGTATTCTACAGTTTTGCGATTGGTTTGGTAATCCCTTTGTCTAGATTTCCAGAGTAGTCTCTTTCACCTTTTCAGACTCCCTAAAGGAAAAGGTCCATCTGAGCACTTGTCACTTCAAGCTCATTAAAAATCGAAGGCGACTAAATTCATCTTTAGCTTTTTCTCGATTCTTAAAAATTGAAAAAGCAAGTTGTGTCAAAGCGTCATAAAATTTATTTTAATTGAAATAACGTCACTATTCCCTCATTGGCCTTAGGTTGAGAAAATGGATTCCACCAACAAAGGATTTCCCCTTGGGGGAAATCCTAGTCCTTTCTCCTCTTGGGGAGATGTTGGTGCACCTCATATGGCCACATTGTCCCTCACAGGACTGACAATTGGCTTGCCAATATGGCTCTTCTCAACCTCTATCGTTCAAACCACTATGATTCTTGAGCAATCAAGTCAGAAACTAGATGATACTAGAGTTACCCCCCAACCTTCTACTTCATTTGTTTCTCCCTCCCCTCCTTTCTCTTCACTTGATGAAGTTGGTAAAGCTAGAAACCAAGTAACTGAGAAGGAGAAGAAAGGGAAGGAGAAGAAGAAGAAGGAGCCAAAGGCAAAAAGGGGCAACCATGCATCATCTAGCGAAAATCCACACACTACACCATCCAAACCTAAATCTCCATGTGTCATTTCCAAAGGAGACCATTATTATCGAGATTGTCCTTGCATCCCTCGGATCTTAAGGGACTAGTCTCCTCGTTTGCATAATCCGGTGTCGTCAACCTTTGATGATCATGTTGAGAGTACACCATCAACTAGTGAAAACGAAGTCTCTGGGCAGAAAGGGAAATATAAATTTCCTTGTAGACTGTGTGAAGGCGATCATGCCGTCCACCGTTGTCCCTTCCTGGACGAAGCTAAAAGAGTCTTGGATAACCATCCTGCTTCACCGCTACGGCTTCCTCCTGGATACAAGAAACCCTTGTCGAGTCCATCGCTAGTTGAAAATCTAACGGACACGCCTTTTTTGTCAGTCGAAGCATCTATCATTAAAGATAAACCTTCTAAGTCAACTCCAGACCAAAGTCATCAGGTCAAGACGGTAGTCGACCCGGTCTTGTCTTCAGAAGGTCCATCTTTAGATGATACAGTCACCGAATAGAATGAGAACGACACCATTCAGATTCTTTTCATAAACATAGACTCCAATGAACATGGGGGCAATTTTCCCGTTCCTTTACCGTAGGAAGGAAGTTCATCAGGGTCATATCCGGTCATTTATTCGGTCCCACCTCCGAGTAACCTAGTCATTTCCTTCGATTGGAGTCTACTAGGAAGACCCTGTTTACCGTCTAATGTACCATTCTGAATCATTGTACAAGCTTACAGAATGGTCATGGTTGGTACTATCATAGATGAAGGGGCTTCTGTGAGTATCCTTTCCTCAACTGCTTGGAAAGTGATTGGTTCACCATCGCTTCTACCTGAGATGTGAAATCTGACAGGCTTCGACAAAGGAACCAGTCGACCGTTAGGGATCCTTCCAAGTTTTCCTATAACTTTGAGAGTGAAAACCATTTATCTGAATGTAATGGTAGTCCAAGGACCTTTAGATTATAATCTACTCCTTGGGCGTGACTATATTTATAACATGGTAGCCATTCTCTCCTCACTCTTTCGAGTAATGTGTTTTCTGCATGAAGGCCGAGTGGTCTAGCTCATAGACCAGCTTTCATTCCCCTGCTCACAAATAGCTAATAGTCAAATGCCATCCCTAACTGGTCTTTTCACGCAAGGAATGTCTCATCAATCTCCAATCTATCCACCTGAAGAGCGCGAGTAATTTGATGGCCATGACTGAAACCCAGGGGGCATGCACCCTGGTCTGCTTCGGCAGGGAAACTTTGGGTATAGGGTAGGTTTCCGCAAAGGATCTATGACTAGTCTGACACCCATCCATTTAGGGAAATGGGATTAGACTGGAATAAGATTTCCTCGTCAAGGTTAGGTGGTTGGAGCTAGAATCACCTTTGTCCAAATGGACTAAGCCAGGGAAGTGTTTCTATCCACTATGCGGATGGAGACTATCTTGAAAATGTGATAACTTCTATATGGTAGCCAGGAAACTCTATTTCACTATACCTAGGGGCATGAAAACCTTTTTGCATGCAAGTGAAGAGTGACCATTTATTTTCTTAGTTTGTAGATTCTCAACCCTTTAAACTCATAGGATTGCTCGTTCCTAGCTTACATAAAGAAAGGATACAGAGCAAAGTTTCGAATGGTTCAAGCTCCTTAAAAATTGAACCTATCGATGAGACATCCTTATTATACAACTGGCATGAGCAGTTTTACGCAAAGTTCAAGCTCGTTAAAAATTAAACCTAAGCAATGAGCAGATGTTCCGCCAGAGTTTAAGCTCATTAAAAAATGAACCAATATCCGGTAAATAACCATTGTGAATGCATTATCATCAGCTTTTGAGCCTTGGTCGTGTTCTTACCATCACCTTCACTCTATTTTAGCCAATCATATGCCTCCATTTGATTGTTTACCCTTTTGAGGAATAGTTGCGATGAGTGATTTTGTTAGCCATCCTTGTAACACTGTCATGATTGGAAAATTCCAAACCTTACCTGGAATCAGCTGCTACTCGAAAATATCACTCGTTCCTCAAAAACGAATCTCCTTTAAGCTCTTTTCATATGACTCGTAAAATATGAAAAGATTACCAAGCAATTGGCCTCTCCAACTCGTTAAAGCTACCAGAAGTGCTATTCCTCTAGATTTTAGTCTTTTTTGACCTGAGGGATTATTACACAAAAAGATTGAGCGCTTGTCTTGTTCGGCTCGTTAAAACTATCGAAAATTCATCCCTTCTGTATTATTTTATACTTTTTCAGACTTAAGGGATCATATGACGAAAAAGGATTACTGGAGTCTCCTTTTCATCCCTTTTCAGACTCTCTAAAATTGAAAAAGGACCAAGTTGTTTTTTCCATTAAACTCGTTAAAACCAATAGAGACAAACTTGTGCATAGAGACAAGAATGAGTTTCACTGTTGTTAGGCTCGTTAAAACATAGCGACGGGTTTTTCTAAAGGGAAAATTATAGAAAAAGCATATGTTATCCTCCTCAAGCTTGATAAAAATAAAGAGGTACTGGTCAGCAATGACTAGGGAAAATTGGGAAGAAAACTTGAAGAAACTTTATTGGTAGCAAGTCGCTCTTGAACATGACACTTTCACTCCATCACCATGATTGAGTCAGGTTGGGTTATTCCGTTCACCATATTACCATTGGTCCATCGTACCATCCATCTTTGGGGTTAATGCTACCAATCCATTTCAGTGTCACTGATATGTTCAAGAGAAGTCGATCAGAGAATTCACCAACCCAGCTTGTGTCTCACCCGCTGCAATACTTTCATGCTTCATTCTTTCATGATCGCCACCCTGAACCCTGTATCATCAGATCGTTTTCACCTCCACAAAATCATTTTCTCTGCTCCGTGTCGTAGATGTGGGATTCATTAAGGTCCTCCTACGATGGGTCACTTCTTTTCGACGACAATTCATTATCCAAGAAGTCGACCTAGGAACAACCATTTTAGTACTTTGAAGCTTGCATGCCTCAATGGCAAGTTTCTCACTTCCGGCGACAGGTTTACATCAATGGCCTTCGACCAAAAGATCTTGCGTGGTGTTCAATGCCAAGTCCCATTTTCACACCACATGAATTGTACTGTAGTACCTTGAGGGTCATCATCATTATCGGTGATTCCTCTCGTGTCTGTTAATAGTTTACATCATTGGCTGGTAATCAGGTGATGTCTTTCCATGTTCGACTCCATAACATCTTTTCACATGGATGGACTTGTACTTCAGGGGAATATTGAACGAGTTTTGAAGACCCCGGATCTAGTTTCATCCATTTGGGCCACGATATATTCAGGAAAATAAAGACATCAAATGTACATCATTGCTACATAGATGATCATCTGAATCAAAGGATGATGGATCTATCAGAATCATCAGTCTACTACACGGACGTTTGTCTATCCTAAGTACATGAAAATGAATTTATAAAGCTGAGCATGGGAATGCCCACCTTAGCTATATCATGAAAATATTATGAAGATAATTTATTGTATTGTATCTTATTACAAGTCACCTTCCAGTTTGAAAAACCTCGGATCCTCATGATAAAGCATTTCACTCGACATCAAAAGATTTTTGACCTCATGCTTTAGGGGGCAACTGTTATAGACATATTTGGGCACTACAACCCAAATCATATATGTCCATAAACCAAGGGCTTCTAAGTCCATAAAAGTGTTGTTTCACACCCTAAAGGAACAAGGTCAGCTGATTACATCATCTCCCAGAAGTTCTCCATGGAAAACTGCTCAAAACGGGTCAAAACTGGACCATACAGACTGCTTAGTGCAAAGGGTGTGATGCATCTCACCTGCCACATGCAAAAAGTGCGATGCATACTGAAAAGCCCTTCTGTAGGGTACGATGGATGAGAGTAGACAAATGGCAGAGACAGTTTGCAAGGTGGATGATCATGGAATCTTCTAGAAACTTCTCCTCTGACACTTTCCTCTCTGAATTTGCCCAGGGATGAGTAAGAGATCATGAATCTCCAAGTGGAACAAAGAACTATTAGAGAGAAGACACTAATCAAAATCCCAAAAGCTGACTCACCCCCTGCAAACATCTATATATGGATCCATCATCCCAGAGATCCAGAGGCTAGAATTTTGCATCTTGTAAGGAAGTGTTGTTGGTTTCCTGGTGGAACATCATAGTGTTGGGTGATCTAAGCTTTTCATGAGGTGAAGAAGGGATTTCATGCTGGGAGGACGACGTTGGGTCAGATCAATGGGTTGTAATCCTCTCTTCTAATCTTTATATCAATAAAGTTATTCAAGTTTTCCTCCACATTCTTGTATGTTTGATGATATATGCATTTGTGTGGTCAATATATATCTGGTCCTATATTCTTTATGATTGTAGATCTCTGTACTTTGAAGGTATTATGCTGCTTTGACTTTATAGGTACTCTTTGAAGCGGAGTAATCAAGGAAGGAGCAGCAAAGATCCATCAGAGGGGAGAAGGAACAAGCAAGGAACCAAGTGAAAGATTGAGGTTGGTATTTCTTTGCTCCTCTCCTAGTCTACTTCTCATAAAGGAAAACGAAAGTAACTTTAGTTTGTTTGTTTCTAAGATAGCTACCCGTCTTAGTGGGACTAGCAGCTCTGCATGGACACTAGATTTCCCGATAACATCAGGTAGGAACAAAAAGCCCTAGCACCAAGCTAAGTCCCCAGTAATGACCCTCAGTCCTATGATGAAAACTGCAGATACATGCTAAACAAAAGGGCCCAAAGGATATTGAAACTCATTGTTTTATAACATCTTTAATAGTAAAAATCCTTATGAGTAAATTTTTGATAGTGTGGTACAAATATTTTAAGGCATAATGGGTTGGAAGCTAAGGTATTGAATGAAGGCACAGATTAGGTATAAATTAAAAAGGGACCATCCTGTTGAAGACCTTGTAACAAGAAACCAAGGTCAACATTGGCAGCAAAAAGGAATTTGATTGCTTTGCATGCACGTCTTTGATGAGTAGATGGAGGTAAGGGACTCAAGAAGTCTTAATGGCTCAGCATGGAGCTCCATGAAGTCGAGAAATGAAGTACTAGCAGGTTGATCTCTATTTCTACACCATGGAAAGGAACTGATAGTTGATCACTCCCAACTCCAGAGAGTGGACATTTCAAGTAGTTAAGGCGAAAGAAATAGGAACCAGTTGAGCAACAGAGGAGGAAAATCATGATAAATGTGTGGCCTGGTCAAAGGTGATCATAACAAGGAGGGTGGAGATATTTTTCTATAGTCATCATTTAGTTTTCCCATGTTTTGTTATTTTTTACTTTGTTTCATTTTAAAGAAACAATCAAATTTTTTGTAATCATTTCGAGCAGCAGAGCCATCACAGGCCAGGATGGGTAGTCAATCAAACATCTGGAGCTCAGATGAGATATTTTGTGGTTGTTGTTCAAAGCTCCCCTCTCCTTATAAATAGAGGGAAGAAATACTAAACAAAGGTTAAAAAATTTTGGAAATACTTCTCTTAAGGGTCGTTTTCTTGGTTTCATAAAGGCATATAATCTTGATGTATGCACTTTTCTCAGAATATTAAGACAAGATTTGTGGTGATTCCAACTCATTTAATAGTAGTATGTTCTTCTCCCTCTATGCTTTTCATATATGTTAAATACTCTTCTTAGATTTCATGTACATAACTGCTAGATATATTTCCCGTTAGATGCAACTTCATTTAGATCAACTATTGATGGAAATTGCCTCTATTGATGTGGAAACAAAGTTTTTAAAAGTGTTCCATGTATCTTAGCATTTCATAAGCATTTCCTTACTCTTTCTTCTCTCTAAATCCAGAGATATAGAATCTTTAACTCTAAGCTTTGTAAGATGGATTTCTCCTCTACTATCTTCTACTATTACATCTACCTTAACAACTGATTTGCTACAAGCTCTCAATCTGATTTGGCCACCACTTATTGGGGATTATTTCCTTTATATTGTTGTGTGTACACTAGTCCATACATTGTATCTTTGTGCATGGTTATGAATCAATATTATTTGAATTACTTGTGACAAAAAAAACTGTAGTGCTACAAGTCCTCAAGATACATCTGATAGCACTAATTAAGATGTCCTAGGAACTAGTCTCCAAACAGCCTAGAGGTTGTCTCTAGGAGGCTTCTACATCTCCTGAAGCACTTGTGATACAGGTGATAGAAAAAGAAACAACATCTTTTTGGTGTCGTTACCAAGGGACAAATTAGAGAATTTTTCCCCTGGCTATGACTTTCATACACTCCTTGATAAGGTGAGAAAATATGCATGGGTTATAGATTCATCACCTTGGCAGCTCCACTGTCAAATCATAAGTTCATCATCCTGGCTCCTAAGAGGCCCCATACCTACTCAAATACTTCTCGACAAAGGATGTCAGTTGTATCTGATCCAGAAAAATAATATCCAAAAGGAATAGGAAGGAAAAAAACCCCAAATACTGATACTATTATGTCCTTGTTTCCTGAAGTATCCTCATCCATCTCACAGGATGCCATAATTCATCCCTCTGTTTTTTCTCCTAGAATCCTAGTATATCCTTTATAAAGTGGTCAGCTACTCATTGCCCCATCCTTAGAGGGAAAGGAAGAAGAAGTTTTAGTTAACACCCCTTCTCTCTCATTTCCTCCCCTCCTTGAAGTTGAGGAGGTAAAATATATCCTCTAGAGCAGCCCTACCTACAGTGTGAATGATTTCTCATTCCATGGACATTCAGTTGTCTCCCAATTGGAACTAGCTTAGAGACCCCTAATAAATCAAGTACCACCACCTTTGCTCCAAATGGTTGTCCCAGGTTTCCTGTTGAAAAAATATGCTCCCTTGGGCCTACCTTAACCTTTAAATGGCATGCCATAGGACTATCTCAAGTCCTTACCGAGGTTTAATGGAGAAGAGAACACATCAGTGAAGAGACACGTAGAATCCTTTTGTCCCTTTGCAAAAACTTTTAATGTCAAGTACTTGGATGTAGTGTTGAGGCTCTTTGTTCAATATCTAGAGGGGGAAGCCAAGAAATGGTTCAAATCCTTGCCAAATGCTTCCATTACTACTTGGGAAGAGATGGAGAATTCTTTTATGTAGAAATGGGGAGATAAGAAAGATCATGGGTATATTCTTACTATGTTCAATGCTATAAAGAAGAAACTTGATGATGGTATCTCAGAGTTTACAAAAAGGTTTAATAAGTTTCACAATAGGCTACTCGCTGAGATTAAACCTCTGCAGGTCACTGCCAAAGTGATTTTTGCAAGGGCCTTTGAATCAGAGTTTGACTTCACACTAAGAGAGAGGCAATCCCCTACTTTGGACCAGATTCAAACTGATGCTCTTGAGGTTGAAGCAAATTTTGCATCAACAGGGAAGTTAAGAGGCAGAGCTGACCCTGAAGAGAAGAAAAAGGGGAAAGAGGAGGTGACTTCCTCAATTCATAGGAGAGAATCCCAAGAACAAAGAATAGAGGAGATGTATAAGTAGATGAAGAACTTATCAAATAAACTAATAATACTGAAGTTAGAAAATAAAAAATCTCAACAATAAAACACTTCCAGATGCTAATTGAGGTTTCAATCCCCAATACAGAAGGCCTACACTAGAGATACTACCAAGGGAGAGGAAATAACAGCAAGACCACATCCATCCTCCATTATATATAGAAGATGATCTAGAGGAGTAGATGCTAGATGCCGACGAAGTTCAAGGGAACCTGTATTTATATTTCTAATATGAAGAACAAGAAGCTAGAACGTATGAAGAAGAGGGGGATGATCTTGTTGCAATGTTAGATGAGGATGAGATTGATGATTACTACAAGCAGTTTGTTGATTTCATGTGGGCTCAACTGCATAAGAAATATGATCTTCGTTCATATAGAAAAAGGTCGAGGGAAAATACCAAAACGAAGGCACCTCCTCCCAGGAGCCTCCTAACCTTGCTGATAAGGGAAAGGGGCCCTTAGATCCAATTTCTCAAAAAAATAAGGAGTCCTCAGATCCAAACTCCCATAAGCCAGAAGTCCTCAAAGCAGAGAAGTCACATCCCCCTTCTAGGCCCATCTGTGAAAATGAAAAAGAGCTGGTAGAGGTTAGCACTGCAAAAAAAGGCCTTGCTACCTTTAATCTTCAAAAAGAGCTCAAGAAAGTCAAAATCTCGGTCTTTTTATCTAAGCTCTTGAAAAACCCACCTATAAGGCCCAATTTTCCCAATTCATGTTTCCATCTGTTTCAGTCCCATCACATGATAGTTTAAACCTCCAAGAAGAAAGGAAAATGTTTGTCTTTGAACCCCATGTTGAAGAACAAGATCCCTCCACAACACCTTTTTACGTTACTCTAGTAGTACATGATCTCCTTCTCCATAAATACATGTTGGACTTAGGCACTTCTCATAATTTGATTCCACTATCAGTAATGGAGCAACTAGGTCTATAGGTAACTAGACCATACAAAGATCTCTACTCTTTTGACTCTAAAAGAGTAAAGTGCTTGGGAATGATAAAGGAATTAGTGGTTAATTTGGCCCAGATCCTAGTAAAAAGCGTAGTGATGGACATTGTAGTAGCTAATATCCCTGCAAGGTTCGGTATGCTTTTTTCTAGATCTTCGGGAACAAATATTGGAGGTTCCATCAAACTAAATCTTACCTATGCTACCATCCCTATCTTTGGTGGAGAAGAAATGCAACTGTATAGGGAATTAAGGTTCGTTAAAATAGTTACAAAATTTAATTGCCCAAATAATTCTCTTGTGTATGGGAAAGAAAGGGATCTCTCCTACTTACTGCTAGAGGAAGATGATTTCATTTTAGAAGAAACATAGGAACATCTAGAAGCCAAATTAGATTAGCAAAGAAAATATTGTAGAAATGTCTGGAAGTTGTATTTCGACAGTGCAAATTCTAAGGAAGGAAATGGAGCAGGAGTGTTGTTGATATCTCCAACAGGTATCTTGATTCCCCTCTCTTTGAGGCAACTAATAATGTGGCAGAGTATGAGGCATTACTACTACCCCTACAAGCTGCGAGGAATTTGAACATTGAATGCCTAACTATGTTTGGAGGCTTAGAACTACTGGTAAAGAAGATCAAGAAATAATGTCAAAATAAGCACCCCAGCCTAAGGGCTTATAGAAATGAGGTTTGGTATTTAATGGACAACTTATTCCTGGTTTTAATGTCCAATTCTTACTGAGGGAAGGAAATTGAATGGCTGATTCTTTGGCTATAGCTTCCAGTCATTTTAAGCCACTGCAAAATCCACTTCTCAGATATGAAGTCAAAGTCAGGTACATACCCTCAGTCCCTAATAATGTGAGACACGAGCATGTGTTCGAAGATGATGAACAAATCAAGCATTTCATGGAAGTCATTGGGGAATTCTCAAATTATGTGGTCGACCAAGAAGAAGAAGAAGTGGTAGAGGAATGACAATCGCTTGGCAGGAAATTGTCATCTGGCATAGAGTTCTACAACTAAAGGGAAACTCCATCCCCAATGGCCTAGTTCCTTTGGAGAGATTATTCAAATCCAATGACGTGCCTTCAAAACCTATTGAGCAAGGATTCCATGAACAAGTTGAGGACTACAACATCAGCTCAGAGAACGAAACTCGAATGATCAATTTGTCACAAGGGATCCCCCATCAGTATAAGCAAAGGTAATTAAATATCTTTAAAGCCTATAAAGATGTATTTTATTGGTCATATGATGATTTAAATACCTTTGATACAAATGTTATTCAACATAAGATTCCTTTAAAGAATGGAATGAAGCCTTGTAAGCAAAAACTTAGGCAGATCAATCCCCTTCTACTCCCATCGATTGAGAAGGAAGTAAGAAAGATGCTTCAGGCCAAGATCATTGTACTCTTGAGGTACTCAGAGTGGGTGGCAAACCTGGTTCTTGTTAGGAAAAAGATTGGAGAGATAACGTTGTGTGTGGATTTTAGAAACCTTAACAAAGTTTCATTAAAAGACAACTACCTATTTCCAAAGACGAATTATATATTGCAAAAGGTAGTTGGCTCATCTCGAATGTCCATGATGGACAACTTTTCAAGGTATAATCAGGTAGCAATGCATCCTAATGATCAGAAGAAATATGCATTCAGTACACCCCAGGGGACTTTCATGTATGCAAGAATGTCATTCGGCCTTATAAATTCAGGAGAAGGATTCCAAAGGGCCATCGATATAATGTTCGTGGGAGAACATGCCAAATACATAGTAGTTTACACGGATGATATCACAGTTTTTTCTAAAACAAATGAGGAGCATAGTGAACATTTCAAACTTACGTTTGAGAAATGCAGGAAGTTTGGGTTGTCCCTAAATCTGAAGAAATATTAGTTTGCTCTAAGCAAAGGTAAGTTGTTGGGACATATAGTAGCACAGGAGTGAGTGAATATTGATCCCAAGCGTATGGAAGCCTTTAGCCACATTTCCCTACCTAGAAATAAAAAAGAGGTCCAAGTGTTCTTGGGAAGGATTAACTTCTTGAGGAGATTTATACCCAATTATGCAGAGATTGTGAAAGGTATCACGGAGATGTTGAAGAAAGAGAATGAACTGAAGTGGAACCTAGATTCCCAGGAATCCTTCTCTAGGTTCAAGAGATATTTTGTAGAGGCTCCTGTGTTAGTCAACCCAGATTATTCAATTCCATTTTACATATTTTATTTTGCCTCCCCTCATATTATAGGTATTGTGTTATTACAGAAGGATAATGAAGGTCATGATCATCCTATAGCCTTCTTTAGCTAGGTTCTGTAGGAAGCTGAACTGAAATATATTATCTTGGAAAAATATCCTTATGCCCTGGTCAAGGCTTTGGAGGCCTTTAGAGTGTATGTTTTACACTCTAACATTGTAGCTTATGTCCCAATAACGGCTGTTAAAGACATCTTGGTGCAAGGGATAGTGAGGGAAAAAGGGGAAAGTGGATTACTAAAATCCAAGAGTATGACATGAATATCAAGCCCACTAAACTCATCAAAGGATAGGTATTGGCAAAAAGCTTATCAGAGTCTAATTGCCAGTCCTTGGGGGTTAACCTATCAACAGAAGAATAAGGAGAAGGGACACAACAACTGATGATCAAGACATCAATCCAAAGAATTCATATCAAA
The DNA here is from genome assembly GCA_000404065.3 of Pinus taeda. Classification (NCBI taxonomy): domain Eukaryota; kingdom Viridiplantae; phylum Streptophyta; class Pinopsida; order Pinales; family Pinaceae; genus Pinus; species Pinus taeda. The sequence continues at coordinate 5,441 of APFE030049052.1, read as the reverse complement.
TATGAAACATCTGCCTGGTGTAAAGATGTTATCCACTATCTTTTATTCTTGAGGTTCTCATTCAAAATGGATAAATCTGAGTATAGAGCATTGAGTTTACAAGCCCATAAGTTTATTATATCCAATGGGAAACTGTACTAGAAAGACTCGATTGGAATTCTACTTCTATGTTTAGTAAAAATAGAAACTCTAAGGGTAATTGATTAATTCCATAGCGGCGCCTATGGGGGACACTATAACTAGAAGACCATTGCTCATAGGATATTGAAAGTAGGATTCTATTGGCCCAAACTATTCAAAGAAGTTCACTCTTGTGTTTGGGCCTACGAGCGGTGTTAAATGTTCTCTGAGAAGAAAAAATTAGCCCCACTCCCATTAATCCCAATTTGTATAGAATATCCTTTTAGGCAATGCGGACTAGAATTTATTGAAGAGATACACCCACCTTCCAGCAGCCAACACAAGTGGATACTCAAAGCCACGGACAATTTCACAAAATGGGTGGAAGCAATCCCAGCCCAAAATACCACTGAAATTGTGGTCATAACATTTCTGGAGTAAAATATCTTGGCCAGGTTTGGGTGTCCTATGAAAATTGTGACTGACAATGCTTAGGTTTTTAAGTCTACAAAATTTATTAGTTTTTGTTAGAAATTCAACATTATAGTTTGCCACTCTACTACCTATTATCCATAGGGAAATGGACTAGATGATTCTTCTAAAAAAACAGTAGTAAGGATCCTGAAGAAAACAATCACAGAAAGCAAAAGAAATTGGGATTCCCAATTTTTCCCTATGGGCTAACAGGGTCACTCCTAAAAGATCCACAGGGAAATCTCCTTTCAAATTGGTTTATGGGAATGCAGCTATATTCCCTTTACAACTTGTTATGTCAGTCACCAGGATATGACAATATGTGGAAGAAGAACCAAACTTCCTGAGTCGAAGGATAAATCAACTAGTGGAGCTCTAAGAGAACAGAGAGCATGTTAATGAACAACCAACATAAAATGAAATCTTTGTTCAATAAGAAGGATAAAGATAGACCTCTCCAACTAGAAGGTCTAGTTTTGAGGTGGAATGTGAGAAGAGAAGGCAAAGGGAAACATGGAAGATTATATCCCTTATGGTTTGGACCCTTCAAGGTTTCTAAGACAAATGGAAACAATACTTTCTTGTTTTAAAACTTGGAGGGTGAAATGCTTGAGCTTCCTGTAAATGGGAAATTCCTCAAGATTTACTTCCAGCACTAAGAGGTTTATTTCTCACCCATTGTACATACTAGTGAGCCATTGTAAAATATCAGTAATACTTTCAGTTCTTTATGTTTCTATTTTTGTTTTTATATACTTGAATAGAATGACTCCATAGCCCAATGGATAAAAAGCTACTAGTCTGTAGGTTATGAGCACCTTGCTAGCAAGGCACTATCCTCAATTGGAGCCAATGTTATCACCTACTACAAAATTGTTCAAATAGTGCCAAATGGTTTCAAAGGAATTCAAAAGAGTAGAGAAGCATGTAGTCATCTTCAAAGCCACAGAAGGACTCAAAGCCCACATAGGACCATCTCCATTGGAAGGAGCTTTGGACTATATTTCCAACGATATGTGGAAGTCCAAAAATGGACTCCTAGATCAAAAGATAAGGTATTCTAAAGTTTCAAGAATTCAAGCCTCAAGAAAGAAGAAATATAAAAAATTCGATATCAGAGATTGCATATCGGAGGACTAGTGACATCGAAGATCGAGGATCACGCATCAAAGCAGCATGGCATATCAGAGCATCACATACTAGAAGTCTGATATATTAGAGATAAAATATTGAAGGTTGCAACATCGGGGATTCATTGCATCGGAGCAGATAATATTGAAGCATCAAGCTAATCGAAGCATCGAAAATCGCACATCAAAGCTTGGAGGAGATCAAAGCTCAAAATATCACAAGATCGACAATCTCCAATCAGGACTTCTGAAATTGCAACCTTTTAAAAGGCACAACAAAGGAAATGGGTTGATAGCGTAAAATTGTTGGGGGACACAAATTTAGTTCTACAAAGGATTTCATCGCAAAAACCAATGGTAGAAGGGACCATTTCTCTCTCCTCCAGCAGGACACGTGGCAGAACAGGATTGGCTCTGATAAGGACACATCAAAGTTGACGTCAGCATGATGCGGAGGTACAACAAGATACGTGGAGGGTAGTTTTGGCGTTTTGAGGGGCCTAAGGGGGGAGAATCTGGGTGACATGTGTCATCACTAAGGAGGTGCTACATGGTAGTGATGACATCATATCAGATGTCGACATTTTGTAACCATAAAAAATTAAAGAAATGTTGATAAGGGGTATTTGATATAGGACTGGCATGCAGTCAAAAGAGAAACTTAAAGAATCAAAGGCATGGAGGATGGGGCGGAGCACAGAGGGCTATCAATGATCGGAGAAGTGGGAATATCAAAACTCCAAACTTAATTCCCTGACTGGAAACCTTCGATGAAGAGGGGCTCTGATATTTGGCTCGTGTGTAGTCTAGAAGATTTTAAAGAAACTCTGGAACAAAGTTGTTTACAAAGGAAAAATGGCCCCCAGGTAGGAACAAAAGGCCCTAGAACCTTAAGGCTAAGCCCCTGGTCATGACGGTCGGTCCTATGATGAAAAATGCAGATAGGGGCTAAACAAAAGGATCCAAAGGATATCGAAACTCACTATTTTGTAATGTCTTTAAGAGTAAAAGGCTCAATAAATAAAGTTTCAATACGGTGGTACACATCTTTAGAGGCATAATGGATCAACCTTTGAGGTATTGAATGAAGGCATAAAGTAGTTGTAAATTGAAAAGGGCCCATCCTGTTGAATACCATGTAACAAGAAATCAAGGTCAACATTGGAAGCAGAAATGAATTTGGCCATTTTGCGCGCATGACTTCAGTGATTAAATGGAGGTATGGGACTCAAGAAGACTTAATGGATCATAATGGAGCTCCACGTAGTCGAGCAATGAAGTACTTCCAGGTTGGTCTTTGTTTCTACACCGTGGCAAGAAACTGATAGTTGATCACTTCCAGCTCCAGAGAGTGGAAAATTCGAGCAATTAAGGTATACGAAGTACTGGGAACCAGTCGAGTAACAAAGGAGGAACATCATGAAAAAGGTGTGGCCTGATCAAAGGTGATCACAAGAATGGGCATGAAGATATTTTTCTATAGCCATCATTTAGTTTTCCCATGTTTTGTTATTTTGTACTTTATTGCATTTTAAATAAATAATCAAATCTATTGTAATCATTTCATGCAGTAGAGGCATCGTAAGTCGGGATAGCTAATCGATCAGACAACTAGAGCTCAGCTGAGATATTTTGTAGTTATTTTCAAAGCTCCCCTCCTTATAAATAGAGGGAAGAAACACTTAACAAAGGTTCAAAATTTTTGGAAAGACTTCTCTTAAGGGACCTTTTCTTGGTTTCATGAAGGCATGTATGAATCTTGATGTATGCATTTTTCTCAGAATATTAATACAAGATTTTTGGTGATTCTAACTCATTGGATTGCAGTATGTTCCTCTCCCTCTTTGTTTTTCATATATGTTAAATACTCTTCTCAGATTTCACGTGTGTAGTTTCCAGATATATTTCCCGTTAGATGTATATTCATTTAGATCAATGTATTGATGGAAAATGTTTGTATTAATGTGGAAACAAAGTCTTTAAAAAGCACTCCATGTATCTTAGCATTTCATAAGCATTTCCTTACTCTCACTTCTCTCTAAATCCATAGATATAGAATCATTAAAGTCTAAGATATGTATTATGGATTTCTCCTCTAATATCTTCTACTATTACATCTACCTTAACAACTGATTTGCTACAAGCTCGTAGTCTGATTTGGCCACCAATGATTGGGGATTATTTCATGTGTATTCCTATGTGTATGTTGGTCCATACATTATATCTTTGTGAATGGTTCTAAATCAATATTATTTGAATTACTTGTGACAAAAAAAAAACGATAGTGCTAGAAGTCCTTAAGATTCATCTGATGGCACTAATTAAGATTTCCTAGGCACTAGTCTCCAATAGCCTAGAGGTTGTCTCTAGGAGGCTTTGGAAGAATGACGAAGAACTGTGGGCACTTATTCGAAAGCGACAACAAGATTCCAGTATGTTTGATACATTTAGCTGGAAAAATGATTCGTTATGGTACAAATATCGCTTATACCTCTGTAATAATTCCCAGCTAAAACAAAAGATTCTTATGGAATTGCACACTTCTCCCTTAG
>APFE030049040.1:8926-25356 GCA_000404065.3 Pinus taeda | reverse complement strand
ATCCATCTTAGCTTCTACATCTTTCTTTAAACCATCCATCTTAGATTCTATTACTTTTTTGTGCAAGTGACACTTGTTGCACTTGGTCTCGTAATTTTGATATATCATGTTGCATTTCTTCCTCTTCTTCATGAGTCATGCTAGAGCTTTCAGGTTGCTTACTAGGTGTCTGCATTTTCTTTCCTCAGGGCATCAATTACCGATAATAATGCTTTACTATGCCCTTTGAATTCCTTCAAACTAATTTTTCAAACCAAGCTTAAAAAAAAAAAAAAAAAAAAACTATACACCTTTTTTCACTTTGTAGGAGCTCGATATTGAATCTGATGTATCTCTGTAATTTTGGATCATCCAGTTCTGAAATTGCGACTTACAGTAGCCCTCTATGTCCTCTTTCCCATGCCACCAGTCTAATTGAATTTAGATTTCCAAGGCAGAGTTATGCACAATCTCCCAAGATGACCTGATTATAGACCTTTCCAGAAGAGAGAACTTGTATTAAGTGCCACGTGTCACTATTTTGACCTTAGTATCTAAAACATATACACAGGAAATTACAGTCTGTCCTCTTTCTATAACTTCTTACGAAATTTCAATCTGATGTTCGAAACAAAATTTATGACGATTTTCCCAAGGTCATTTGTTTGGAATTTAATTCAGGATTCTGCAAAAAGGCCAACTTCCTTAGATAATATCTCTGCAGATATAGTGCGAAAAGCTCTGAAATTCAGAACCGAGGTTCAATGTGATTTCATCTCAAATGGGTTTTTTGTTTCACTTCTGAAATGTAACAGAAAAAAGTTATAGCGAAAATGCCACGATGACCTATTTGGAGCAGCGAAACCCTAGAATCCAAAGCTTTGATACCAAATGTTATGAAACCAGCTCACAAAAAGATAGAGGAATTCAGCCTCTTCGAGGGGACAACCTTCTTTACATTACACAAATGAACAATTATTGGATGATACAAATGACAAAACCTCCTTTCTATATATAGCAGTCTAAGGGGTCACAATATAACCAAGCCGACCTAACAATAATAATATAAAGGCACAAAAATAACAATAGAGGGATTCTATGGGGCACAATAATAATAATATGGGGACAATAGGGGCAGAACAATATTAATAAGGGATACAACTACAATAATAATGGGGGCATCACTAGTATTATAGGGACCTAACAAGAAACTAGAAAAGGTTCTTCTGCTCCTTTGTCTGGTTTAGGTGTTGAAGGGCTTCCACCTTGACCCTTCTTAAATTCTAGATACATCTCTTCCACCATGGCTTGGAGTGTCTTAAAACTTTCTAGAAATTGAGATTCTAATCCCAATGGAGCTTCTTCTGCCATTCTCCTCTGAGAATAGACTCTTCCAATCTCTGGATTAGCCTCAACAAGTTATCCTTCTCCTAGTCTGAGCTTTAATCTAGTTAGCATTCAAAATCCAACACAAGCTTGTCTAACCTTAACAAAACCAAAACCAAAACCAAATGCTCTGATACCACTTGATCGGAAATGGATACTAAATCAAGAAGAAAAGGTATTACAGACTCATGTGTAATAATTCCTATATTATTTAGTGCAATGGATTGAAAAGATTGCGAATAATACAGACATTTAACAATTGGAAAACATAACAATTCAACACATCAACACAACGAATAATCAAGGAGTTCACCAGACTTCTTGGCTACGTCTCCTGGTCCAACTTTCAGTGTCGACCTCTATATTATGTCTTCAAGAACAGAGTTTACAGGTGTGAGCTCAATTAGAGCCATAACATGGCAACAATGATATTACATAGGGATTTCACTCGAAAACCTCGAGCCTAAAGAGTGCACAGACTCTCCCTCTTAGTGCCTCTGATCAATTGTTTGTAGCTATGTGTTTTCTCTGACTCTCTGTCTCCCCTCTGTCTCTGAAATCTGGCTTGTCTCTATTTTGTTATGGGATGGCTTTTTAAGCTTAACAACGCGCGTCTGTTCATTTCCCTATTCGGGCTCTCTGCCTCCCAGTGATGTCCCTTCATCTCCCTGCTAAGCGTTTAAACAATCATTGCAAAACACTTAAGGCAGGGCAATTGTTTACAAACAAAAGGATCTTTGGGCACGGGTGAAAATCCTCGATAATACACTTTTCATTTACACAGAGAAATACATAGGAAATACATTAAAAAAGTGGAAAATCTAGCTGAAGCACCAAATCCAGACTTCAAACGATATAAAGTCCGCCCTACAATCCTCTTGGGTCTGCAAGTTGCATTAACTACGGGTCGTAATCCCCACACCATTGATCTGCCTTCAATCTGACAGTTCGCATCCAACCCGAAACATCAAGTGGCCTGCTCAATCTCCACCGTTGATCCATGATCTCTAATCCAACTGTCGATAGCCATTTCGGGTGGCCTACTTGAATGGAGATTACCCGCATGAAAAAGTGATTTTCTCTCTCTTGTGGCATGCTATGTGTCGGCCAGTGTATGGAATCAGGCGAAGCCTCTCCAATATTGCTTACCGCCTGAAGCTCGCTTGAAATGTTGTTTACCATGGAACTCAAATTATATAAAGCCGCATCTATAAACTCTTTCAGGTTCACACATATCGCATAGTCTTCGGCCTGTGTTAAGTCCTCCCTTTGGAAAATCCGCGATGCAATATGTAATCTTCGCCATACTCTGTTTTATAACTCTGTCAAGTCTTTCCTTTGTTAACATATTTGAAGACTTAGACTTAGAGGTTCTATTCAAGATCCGTTTTGGATCACCTATCCGACCAGGAGGAGTCCGATGATATCTTATAAGTTATATTCCTCCCTTATAGGATAGGTAATAGATAGGAAAGTAATATTATTCTTCTGGGGTCCCTAAGGTTCAATTTTCCACATCTTAGGCTCAGTCTCACATCTTTATTTCTTCAATGATTCTGGTCCTTTTGGGACTAAAAGTAGAGATTCAAAAATAGGGGGGATTTCTTCTTCTTCCCCCTCATAAAATAACGAAGAATTTGCTTTATCACCTCCATTAGGAACCTAACCACACCTATCAACACTCCGTTAAATAATAATAATAATAATTTATAAAAACATTCACACATATGATGCATATTGTTGTGGACGCTAAGCACAATCAAGTAGTCGCTCTGTGTTGAAATATGTATCTAGGCTCAGTTTTCATAATGACGTGTAATCTTGATTTTATGTAATTAATTTAAAGAAGAAAAATAAAATCATTTTATGCTTGAGACATGGTTTTCATGCTAAAGGAAATTTATTTTATAGATGAAGCTCCCATTGTGAGCTATTAGGTTTGGTCATTAAGTCATAAATTCAGTTAAGTCATTATCATGTATTGAAGACCCATTTTGGGCATGTCACATGTTGTAAAAGATAATTTATTTGTCTTAAACCCTCCAATACCTCGTCACAAGCACTCATTCAAGTCAGACATCCAAAGAAGCTAGAGATTTTTCTAGAAGGAGAAGTCAGCCTAGACACAAGCACAAGCCGACTTATTGTGCATGGATAGACTACTATATAAAGGAGGACTTGGCCTCACTTGAAGAGCATTTGTTCAAGCATCTGAAATAGAAGATCAAGTGTCAGAAACACAAGACTCAGAAGCCTCTCATCAAGCGAAGAAAGGAGGAGAAGGAGTCGAAGTGATTTTGATCTTTTTTTTGTGAAAATACCTCTCACATGTGCGAATAATATTAGTACCATCTACTATAGACGAAGATGAGTTATCATAGTCATCCTAGGAGATCGAATCAAGGAAGAAACCAATTCACTTATCAAGTCGAATTGTAGAAGAAGGAGATACTATCCAAGCGAGAAGGAAATCAAGGGATAAAATCATTGTTTGTTCCTCACATAATTGCAACTAGGGTTTCTAAAGAGGTCAAGAATTGAAAGTCTATGTAGGCTGAAATGTGAAGAGAATTTGAGATCTATGGTGAAGCAATAAGTTTGACTAAATTTGACTCAAGGAAGAAGAATTGCTTCAAGGAAGTCTTGTCACTTGGTCTTGGAGAGGTTGTTAAGTCAAGGGTCTTGGTCCTGGAATTCATCACTTGAAGATTCTATAAGAAGAAGAATTTGTTTAGGTTTTCCTCTCAAGTTGGAGAGGTTTTGTCCCTGGATGATCAACTATATTTTGTGTCCTTTGTCTCATGATTATTTATGATTTGGTAGTTTTTTAATGGTATAAAACATTAATATAATCAGGTGGAAGAAATAATCTAATAATGTAAAGTAAAATTACATCACAAACAATTATCATTTCTAGAGAAATCACTTATATTACTGCCCCTAGATTTCTCAACACGATATTAGAGCTAAGGTAACATCTCAAGGAAGGGAAACTCAACAAGGGACACTCAGGCTCTCAAAGGTCAAGGTTCTAGAAGCATATTAAGGGCATCAAAGAGTCAAGAAGATCCTCCCATCTCCAATGCATTTTGAAGACAAAAGCTACATCATCATCTTGAAGTAAGTGTCCAAAGCCTATATCTATCAAAGAAGAAGTCCACAATTAAAAAAAAATTGGGCTCCTTGCTCAAATCATCATCTCAAGGAAGGAGACCTCCAAAGACCCTAACTCTACTTGAATTGAAGAAATCATCAAATAAAAATATCTTGAAGTATACTCATCTAAGCAAGAAGAAAGGAGTTGTTGGCATCATCAAAGGACTCAAGGTGATCTCCTTCTCTTTGTATTCAAGGATCACTTGTGAAGAAAACCATCTTCATCATTATCTATATCATCATCAAATTCAAGAAGGTAGCAGGTTGAAGGAGAATCTTTACAAGTAAGTACAATTATGTCTACATCTGAATCTATCAAAATTTCTTTTTGCAAAGAAAGAAACATGTTAGTTGGGGTTTCAAATTTTCTTGCATGAAAGAAAAGGACAGATGTAAACCTCATAGAAAATGAGGTCATGAGGAAGATTCTCAATCACTTGCAAGGTATATGAAAGGGGAAGTAAGGGCTCAAAGGATTCTCATAGAATCCATCAAGGATCCCCTCATTCCCTATGTATCTAAACTTGAAACATCAAAAGAAATATATGATAAACTTGTAGAGTTGTTTTCCATAAGCACTACAGTAGAAGTAATTTCACTAAGAAAAAAAATATACAAGATGAAGATATCAAAATAAGAAGGAATAGCCTCATACTTTATGAGGATATATGAAATAAGGGACTAACTACAAGATTTGGGAGAAATAATTTCTGAAAAAGAGATGACTACCATAGTACTAAATGCACTAACAGAAGAATGGGGTAACTTTACATCAAACATTTATGGAAAGAAGGAAGCTACTCCATTCAAATATCTATGGTGACTATGTAAAATTGAAGAAACCAGGTTGAAGGAAAAAATCTGATGTAGGATCAAATGAACAAACTCAAGCATATGTTGCTATGGAAAAAAGAAAAAGGGAAGTTTAGGAAAGTTGGTCCTCATGAAAGAAAGAAGAATATGGAAAAGGTTCAATGATAAAGATGTAAATAATATGGGCACTACAAGAGAGGTTGTCCTAAGATTAAGAAGGACAAAAAAAGAGGAAGAGAAGAATCCAATATCACTGAAGAAGAGGAGGAAGCTGAAAAGAAGAAATCCAAGAAAGAGGAAGTAAAATATCTCTACTATGATTGAGATATTCTTCCTCACCTAGTGCTTTTCAATTTTCTATCTCAAGTTCTTCTGTTGTAAAATATGACTATCATAGGAATCATTAGCGACATGAAAGGATGCATCATAGCATCATAGAAGCATATCATTGAAGGCAAGAGCTCATGATGACATCATAAAGAAGCATGAAAGATAACTGAAATATAAGTCTATGGATGTCACCTATAGAAGGATGTAGCTCTTAGTAACCTCATTAGAAGCATAAGTAGTACTTATGGGAAAAAGAAAGTCATCTAGTATAAATTTCATTATACATCATTCAAAAGGAGCATTTGCAAGATGAGGATGATCAAGATCCTCCATTGGAATATTCATTGGAAGGTTCACCTTCTAGAAGAAGCAAGTGACTCATCGGGAATTCCAACTTGTATGGGATTCATGGGATGATGGTATGATGTCAAAATAAGTACAGTGCAATTCAATGGATTGAATTTCTTTCAATCAAGGAAGTGTTCAAAGGAAATCTAGATGACCAAAATGAAGAGGTTATGTATGTATGCTTGTACTTGATAAAATAGAATCATGTCATATGGTTGTCGATATCATGAATAAGTGACCTATCTCAAGAGCATGATCAAAAGAAAGGATCTCCTCCAGTTAAAGGATTAAGGATGGCATGGTTCACACATTGACTATATCAACATAATATGTCCTCATATTAAATATGAGGTGATTGAAAAATTTGAAGGAACTATGATTGAAAGTTCCTAGGAGGAAATGTGTGAATACATAAAGGAAGAGATCATGAAAAATTCAACTATGGAGAAGGCAATCAACATCCAAGGACTAGAAGATTTGACTATGATGTCTCCATGGGAAAGATGTGAAAATATTGATAAAATATGAAAAAAAAGAGACCCTTGATGTTGTATATCTTTTTGGATATGTGTCAATATATATGTAGGATGTTGATTCAAACAAGGAAATGTCATGATAAAAGGCCATCACAAAGGTATTGTTCATTTAATGTTCATTTTATATTTTTGAATAATATCTGGATGGGATAATGCAAGGCTACCAAATGAGGAGTTGTAGATGTCATCAACAATTGACACTCATGTGGTAGGATGAAATATCCCGAAGGAAACATGATGTAAAGAAGGTAGAAAGGAATGAAGGAAAGGTCATATATGTACTAATGGATCACTTTCCAATGAAAGAAAATATGAGATGACTGACATGATTCATGAATGAAAGTGATGGATGTTCAATGCCCTACGATGAAGTCCCAAAAAGATGAAGACTCTTGAATAAAGAAAAATAAGTTCATGACATCGAAAGGAGGAGCTCTTCAAGTAGCTAGTTGTCCCACGATCTCCACCTAAAGAGTTGTTGGAAGCAAGTCTTTGTTAAAAAGGCACCTTGGAAAAGTCCTTGATTAAGAGCGAGCTTGGGAAATTCCTTTTATGGAATGGGTTGGTCATCCCTAGTTAAGAGGGAGTGGTAGATATGCTTCTCTACTTCATGTGGCATGCACTAGACCAGTACTAACAATCATAAGTCCTAGTGAAGGCCATGAGGAGAGATAGACACATCATTTTTGTCTTCACCTAGGAACATAGAATGGAGAATTGGGTAAGCATCTAGAATCCAATACTTTTTGAGGATGTGGTAGGGAATCTAATATGAGAGTATTTGTGGAGGATCGATATTCTTTGAGAAATGGGAATGTAATATAAGAATAGTCCTGGTGGAACATACTTCGAGAGAACCCAGGTGGAGTATGTTTTGAGAGAGACAATGATGAGGGTGTCTATAAATAATTGGTCTCGCCAACATTGTGCTCTGATCTTGTGGAGATATAGAGTTGTTAGTCAAGGCCTTGCTATGTGACGATGTTGGATGATATGATGCTACACATATGGGTTACCAATCCGACTCTTCTTATGAGAATTCTTCAAATTGAGAATCTTCAAGTACCTTGTATGGATTATAAATACCTCCCTAGTTGAGAGGGAGTGTTGAAATATGTAACTAGGTTTGGTCTTCACAATGAAATGTGTAATCATGATTTTATGTAATTAATGTAAAGAAGAAAAATACAATTATTTTATGCTTGAGACACGAGTTTCATGCTCAAGGAATTTTTTTTATAGATGAAGCTCCCATTTTGATCTATTAAGTTTGGTCATTAAGTCATAAAGTTTGTTAAGCCATTGTCATGTATTGAAGACCCATTTTGGGCATATTACATGTTGTAAAAGAGAATTTATTTGAGTCATAAACCATCCTAGATCTCATTACAAGCAATCATTCAAGTAGGCCTTCCAAAGAAGCTAGAGATTGTTCCAGAAGGAGAAGTCAACCTAGACATAAGAACAAGTCAACTTATTTTGCATGGCGTTGTAGCGGCTACAACCACCCTCCAAAATTTTTCCCATGCTTTGTTTTGGAGCTTCCCTTATAATTACAATATCTCATATTACACTAACGCAGGTACTCGTGCTTTGATTGAGCCTCATATTTGCATCATGGCTTCTGTTTGCTTACTGCATTTGTTGGCTAACCCACAAGATGATCTATTTACTTGGTTTCCACCGAGTTTCGGGTTTGCCTTAGAGAACTGTGCAATCCTTGAGGGAAACCATCCTTGCTCTCGATAATTGCGTTGTTCAAGCTGACAGTGAGCCTTCAACTCCAAAATTGCGTAGAACCAGTTGTTAGCCAACCTTCACCTGGGAAATTGTGTAGAGCCTAAGAGGCAGCCCATAGCCACTCAACCCATAAATTATGCAAAATCCTCTTGCTCAGAAGTTTCTCAGTGCATGAGCCAGTGAGTTTCCCAGTCCTTCCTAGAACTGCACAATCTCTCCGGGAAATGCATGGTAGCTTTTCCTGAAAAGAAAAAAGAAAAAAAGAAAAAAATAAACCCTAGAAAATAGGGATCTATTTTTAGAATCCCAGAGGAGACACTTGAGCTATTTTCGAAACTTCCACCAAGTGTCGATTTTCCCTTTATTTTTGGCCTTCGTGTCATAAACCATAAATTGACCAAATCTATTTAATCGGTGCAGCTAGAGCTCATTTGCACATTCGATCTTGGAGCTCTAGTGTTCCTGAGGAGATAAAGGAACCTTTGGTGTGATCATCATCACGTTTTTGGGTAAGTCTTGTTTTTCTACTCTTTTGCTGCTTTTTCGGTTTCTTTTTCTTGTTTATCTTGTGAGAGTGTTGTTTCACTTGTTTTTTTGAATGACTTCTAGAGTTTTAACTTGTTTTAGCTTGTTGAAGGGTTGTTTTAAGTTTTGCATTTCCTTTCCCAAGTGTCACATTTATTACCTGTTATTTTTTTTTTTTCAAATGTGGAAACATTCCACTTTGGATAGCTCAAATGACCAATATAATTATTGCATTATATTCCTCTTTTCGAGAGGACCAAAATAGACCTAAATGTCACCCAATTTGGTTAAGCGGAAGTTGAGTTATGAATTATTTTATTCACACATGTATTATGGAATGGGTTGACCCTAACCACATGAGTAACTACTTGGGTCAGTCTTAACCCCAAGTGACCCCTCATGAAATCCTATAAATAGAAGAGACCTTAAGATCATTTGGACACATATTCTCTTCTCTTTTGTCTTGGTTCACATAGGCTCGATGAAAGGAGTTAGCTCAAGGGTCTGATAGGCGAAGGGTTCTTGAACATTGGTATATGGACCATGGACATTAAGGTATCTTGAAGATTGGTTCAATAGGGAGAGGATCACCTCTCATTGTAGCTAAGTATTTCTTGAATTATGATTCTTGTTACTTGTTAGACTTATGGATCTAATGATTATGTTTATTACTTTGAGTATATGGATGTTTCTAACCTCCTTGATGAGATGAGATGTGTAGATCATTCTTGAGGATAATTTTGAGATGAAAATATGGAAAGAGACAAAGAGGTACTTGATAAAAAGATGACAAAGTGTTTTAAGCGACCTATTTCTAATGAGCAGATGCTAAGGTATTTGAATACCACCAGGTATGCATGGTATGTTGTGTTTCACCTATTGACTTGGTAAGCCTTAAGGTATGATGAGAATGTATCTTTATTTAATGGATCATACATGCATATGAAAGTGACTTGGATCTATGTTTCATATGATGAAAAGTTGAACATTTTTACCTTCTTCAATTCTATGAGGGTATCTAATGTTGATACATTGATACACTTGATGTTTGGCTAACATATATGATCTATCTATTGGATATCTTCATCCTATAAAGAAGGCTAGCACCTTGGCTCTAGAAAATGATAATTGACATGATGGATTTCATAGAGAAGTATATTTCATTGACTCCTATAGATGATTATTCTAGTAACGCTTGAGATAAGAATGATGAAAGGATATGGAAAGAGTGATTGACACTCTTGTTGTTTTGATAAAGCTTTATTGAATGACCTAATCTGATCTCATTGGTCATCAAGTGGATGTGAGAGGTATAAGTGTAAGATTGATATTCCATATCTCTTACTACCTTATCTTGATGGCATATGGTTAAACTGGATGCAGTAATCTGTTGTAGCGACTTGATAGAAAGTTCTATTGTGTTCATAATCTTTGAGATCTATTTGTTGCTTTGAGTCTAAGCCTTTGATGAAATATTTATGTCATGATGCTAATAGCCATATGTTTATGATCTAATAGATCTTATGTTACATGGATCTAGTAGAGATAGGTTGCTTGCATGAATGAATATGAATGAGGTAGATCCCCAGTCAAAGGGAGAATCACTTCTCAAGATTCTTACCCATATTACTATTTGTGTTATATGTTGTTGCACTATGATTTATGTGCATCTAGCAGTATTGGTCTGCAATAGGGTCTTAGATCTGAAGCCCATTTAGAAATTAGGGTTTCTACTCCAATCGTAGTCATAGATCTAGGAGATTTCATCCCTGGTCACATGCATGCTAAAGCCTGGACACATCCAGGAAACTAAATTCACTGTCATGCTAACCTGAAGAGAATGACTAGAGGTCTGGCTATTGTTGACCATCATTTGAAGCTTTATAAAAATTGTCTAAACTCTGAATCATGATGGTCCTGACATATTCTGCCACTGTTAACTAATTTTTGAAGTTGTTGAGTTAAATCGTTGATCATATAATGACGTATTGTGCATGAAATCAGATGGTCACCTGGAAGATATCAGTACCATAGATGTATTGCGTATAAAAACAAGATCTGCTAGAAAGAAAAGGTTTAATGTTTTCCATAAAGTGAACATGCAGACTAAACTTGTGTTTGCAGGTGACTGAGACATACTTATAGATATCTCACCATGTTTGTGCTATATGAGGTTGGCATGATTTGGCTTACTGATATATATGAACAATGTTTTGTCATGATGCTTGACAATAACCTTGAATTGATGATTGGGAAATTCTTTTATTATAGATCTCTCTATGATAGAAAATTTGGACTTGACCTGAGGTCTAGTGATCTGATTTGACGATTGTTGAGTTGCCATGATATCGATTCTATGTGGGCAAGATGATTTATTTGGGTATTTGGAGATTGGCCTCCTTATTCTTAGCACAATTGTTGAAATAATGGTAGTTGTTATTCAAGATGAAAATGGAACTTACATGACTCATAATTGGTGTATGCATTTGAAACTATTGACAAGATGACTTGTATTATGATTATGAGAATGACTTGATAAAGTTTAGATTGATATTGCATGATTGATTAGAAGTAGTGGGCATGATTAAGTAATGATTTGATATGAGCTCCACCTCTCTCCTGATTGAAAGTATTAATACTATGATAATGATGACTTTGATAATGGTTGTGATTTGGCTTCTAAACTCTGATGAGTTGACTTTGTTGTTGATGGTACAACATTGAGTTATGTAAGGACGATTATGTTGGCATAGAAAGGCACTATGCTTAGAGAATTTCAATCTAGATATGTCTAGATTTGACAGTTATCTGATGAATTCATGATGATGAGTTCCAAGGTATGGCTTTGATATTGATTATGGTTTTGTTTTATATCATGATGATCTACTTGTGACAAGTGATGATCCTATGATGATCTAATCACAGGGAGATGGCTTATGAAGCCCTAAATAATGTATCATGGCATGATGAATCAATTTATGGAATTTGGGAAAGAAAATCCATATTGCAAATCTATTAGAAAATGTTTTGAATAATGAAAATGAAAATCCTTGGATACTCTGATTTGAAGTTCAAGATGTTGTTGAACTTGAAATGGCATTCGACAGTTCAAGCATTGATGTTTTGTTTTGAACATCCATCTGTATATGTATGATTTTGATAGAACCTTAATGAATTCATGAGTGAGTTACTTCACTCACATAGATTTGCCACTGAGCATGCTTTGAAATATCTGCATGTGGTGTTCTATTTTGAGAGAGTGATATTTCTCCTATGATATGTATTTGCATAGATGTATTGTTGATATTTGGGATTATCGTTGATAAGCACATTTGGATGTTGCTTTAGTATGCAATCTGTCATGATATCTTGGATGAGAAGTCCATAACATGATCGAGGTTGATCATGATGTTGCTAGCATGGCTTGTTGTGAGGCGGGATACAAAAGATCCTTAGAGAGTTTCTTTGCAATGATCTAGATATGACATGGATACCATGGATACATTGTGATGATCTGATTGTCAGTAAGTCCCATATTTATAGTTGGGACCGAGATACTCTCATATATTGAGATAGCGCAGTTATTTGAAATAAGCTCAGGCTTGTGGTTGGCACCTCTATGAGAGGGAGGATGATTATGGTATCCTTTTGTGATTCATATGATTATATATGATCTGACATGATATTTGATTTGATGTTCTGTATGAATAGGAAACAACTACTATTGAGACAAGCTGATGATGAGAGCAACATTGTTCGAGGAAACTGAGCAAACTCTTCCTACCCTACTCGAGATCCTAGGGTGAGGAATTGAGATAGAGGGCTCCTAGGGTTGATGGAACTCTGGCCAATAGGGTGTTACCCCATATTGTTACCCATGTTAGAAGAATGTTGCTCCCTATCTTTATAGGGTCGGAGAATGCTTCTCCCCTCTTGGTATTTGCAGAGTATACCCCAATTTGCATCATACCCTCAAGCATGCCAGCCTAAAGGGAATATCGCTCCTCATTTTGGCCAACAAGTTGAGAGTGTACTTAGGGTGTACAACCCAAGTTGATTATGATGCAGGTGTTTTACCACATTACTATTCAAGGTCATTGATGGCAAGGTCAGCATGCAATAGGATTTATTGAGATAACTCGATATGATTCCGGGTTGAGGGTAAGCTCCCCAATGAAATTCCAGGGTGGAGGGTGTACTACTCTATGTGATGGCTTTTCCTATTGCTCGATATGGGTGGAAGTTATTGCTCCTTGATGTGGTTCCAAGTTGAGATGTGCTCCTTGATGATATGCTCTATGATGACGATTGATGATGATATCTTGGGTAGCAACCCTCTAGTAGATATTCTAGATAGTAACATGATGGATAGAGGGTGGTAGCTTGAGCTCCCCTCTAGTAACAAATTATTCTTCTTCTAGATCTGAGAATGATTAGCATACAAGAAGGAACAATCAAGAGATAAATAGGAATAAGCAAAGGATATATCAATATGTACAATAATGATTTGTGATGATGAGACACTTGATATGGACATGGCATGACAAATACATGACAGAGATGATTCGTGATGATACTTGAAGATTCCAGAATGGCATATTGTTTGATGGACGAATATTAGCAAGTGGAATTCTCCATGGTTGAGATGAGTTTTAATTTTTGCAATTGTGGTAAAATTCCACCTTGGAAAACTCAAATTACCAAGATAATGATTGCATTAGATTCCTATTTTTGAGGACCAAAATCGACCTAAAGATCACCCAATTTTGTTAAGTGGAAGTTGAGTTATGAATTATTTTATTCACACATGTATTATGGAATGGGTCGACCCTAATCACATAAATAATTGCTAGGGTTAGTCTTAACCCCAAGTGACCCCTTAGGAAATCCTATAAATATAAGAGATGTCAAGATCATTTGGACATATATTCTCTTCTCTTTTTTCTTGGTTCGCATAGGTTCGATGAAAGGAGTTCACTCAAGGGTCCGAAATCATAGGCGAAAGGTTCGCTCTGGGTTAGGGTCTTCTGGATCTCGGTTGCTGGCATAGAACATGGAATTTTGTAATCTGATCACTGTAACATAAGCCTATGAGAGTGGATATAGAACCTTGGATGCTAGCATCAAGTCTTATGGGAGTGAATCTTAGTTCAGAGGCAAATCGGAAGGTTCTGATCCCCAATCGCTCGCACTAGGTAGCCTTGGGAGCGACCCTGTCATCTTGGCCACTAGCACAACTCAGCAAGGGTACGAATTTGGCTTGTCGGTCACTCGAACAACTCAGAAAGGGAGGGAATTTGGGTATTTTCAGTTTAGTTCCAGAGTCACATGCATAGAGAACTCCTGGGAGTGACTCTTCATCACAATCGCTCACATATTGTATTCATGGGAGTGACCCTGAAGTTCCAGTCGCACTCAGAAAGTTTGGATGAGAATGACCAAATTTTAGATCTAGGGCTTAACATCTTGGCTTCATTCGACTTCAATGATCAGGTAGATATGGGTTCCTCTCTACTGTTATACATATTTGTAGATCTATAGATATGATTTGTTGGTTTCCGCTGCAAACATATGTATTGGGCTCATTGACAGTGACAACAGCATACATCAATATTTAGCAGTGTTCGACATAGTGACAACAATAGACATAAGTATTCAGTAGTGTTCCACATAGTGACAACAATATACAACAAGAACATCACAACCATCAATATGAGGATTCTAATTCCTAACATTATTAGATCTGTCCCATATATATCATTATTGTTTTGTTGGATCGATAAAGTTATGGATCATTGTAATCTCTTTTTTTGCATCATTTGATGACGATCTAAGAAGAAGAATATTAGCAAGGGTTTTCCCCACAGTGGGTTTTTCCCTAGTATTAGACCAATCCTGGTGTATCTACGTGTGTGCATGCTTTCTTCTACTATTCCTTTTATATTCCATTGCATTAATGATGATGGTGATGTTGTTTCTTTCTATGTAATTGCATATGATGATGTATAATGGTGTAGATTTGAATAATGTAATGATGATATGGGGTGAACTTAATGTATTTATGATGAAATGCAACTATCATAGAAAAGAAAAATGTCTTCGTATGAAAAATTAACATTACCTAGTTTTTGTAATAACGGTCGTTGTTACGATGTCCCTCTCAACATGCTTCATTTTCCTTTAGTATTATTGATTCCTGCACTTGTTTTACTTACATGCATCATCACTCAATCAGATCTGCACTCAGCATCTCACCATCCTTTAGATCTACCCAATTTCACACTCCTCTTAGGTAGATGTGGGCTTCCCTTGCCTAGATCTCACCTTCCCTTGCAAGCACTGCGCATTCTTGGAGATCAAGGCCCAACCTTGGCTTCTGGAATTGTGTAGATGTTGCCTTGGCCTGGCTCCAACTACACATTATGCAGTTCCAGGAGCCAGCCTGATGAGACCAACCCTGATGTCTTACGGCCAATAATTAATATATGATTATGGTTTATATTTTTGGCGGTTGATTGTGTTGATGATGTGTTTAATGATATGGTACTGGATTTTAAAGTGGTGAGGACAGTTGTCCTGTCCTCGGGCTCCACTTCTCCTGCCTCTACACCTTACTCTCGAAACCTAACCTCACTCACTCGGTCCCTTGCTCCGGCACTCTATTGCTCCGTCAAGAGGGTTCTCTGTCACTGGTTCTGTTTGTAATCTATGAGGGTTTGATGGCACTCTGTGAGGGTAGCTATCTGTAAACCATGGTTATGAACTATGCTCCTATAGTTGTGGGTCTTGGTTGTGTGTTGGCTTTCTCATCTCTGTGGTTGTATGGCTTGGGTTTTTTAGGCCATGGTCGTGGGGTGACCCAACTCTCAACTCCTGTTTGGCAATTTCACAAAGGTAAGACCTCTATCTATGATTTATAGTTCTGTTTCATTTTATTGAATTGAGGCTTCTGTGATCCATATCAATTATACGAAGAGTTTCGACGAAAATCACATGAAGACAAAGGTTGTCTTCATGTGAATTTCACTGAAACTCTTCGTATATCTGTTTCATTTTGTTGTTGGTATTAATTTTTTTCACTCCTTGTGAGCAAGGGTTGCTGTAGCGACTGTGACCTAGTCCACAGCTTCTCTGCCTACACGAGCTTGGCTCCTCTGGTGAGTAGATACTCTGCTAACCCTCATCTCTGCTTTTCAATTCGTTTAGGGTCTCTTTACCTGGTTGTTGATGGCCTGTTTTTTGGTCACTGCAGGTGGACGTTGAGCCTCTCTAGTCGATGGTCTCTTGTCCTGATACCTGTACACTGTAACGGGTAGAGTCATGCCATATTACTCCTCTTATTTTCCTGTCTCGAGATTTTTGCTTTTTGTCATTTCCGTTGGGTCTATAATCGAGGGTCTTAGGGCATTAGCCTTGTTGTCTTCTGGCACTGTATAATTATGCCTTCAAGCTATGATGAACCTGTAACTTATATTGGGTCTCTGGTTAAATTATAGTCTTGGGGTTTTGGACCATTGTCTCACTGTTCGGTCTTGCAGTTGGTTTGCAACTTTGTCTATAACTTGGACTATAAATTTTGATACCTCTCTCTCTCTCTCTCTCTCTCTCTCTCTCTCT
>APFE030049031.1:0-17616 GCA_000404065.3 Pinus taeda | reverse complement strand
TACTCCATCCTATCTTTGAAGCAATAGACATAACAGTCCTGACATAAGTGTATCCAATGTTTGGAGTGAACGTCTCCTCGCAATTCATTCTGTCCTTTTGGGAAAAACCTCTAGCCACGAACCTAGCCATGCACTTTTAGACGCTACCATTTGTAGCATGTTTGATCTTGAAGATCCATCTTGAATTGATCATTGATTTCCTCTTTTGTCATGATAGAATTTCCTCGACATCTTCCTTCATGATAAAAGCATACTCTTTTACCATGGCATCTCTCCAAACTTGTTGGCTTGTTGCCTCCTCATAATTGCTAGGCTCATAGTCAATGATGTCACTCATGAGTGCCATTTAATGAGGAAACTGTCTTAGTGGCCTACTCTCCCTAAAATTAGTATTAAGAGCCTCCACATGCTCTTGGGCATCTCTTAGTGTCTACTCTAGCCATTTCAGCCTCCTCTTGACAGAGCTAGAAGGTGCTTCTTGCTCCTCCTCTTGACATGAAGACTGAGTAGCTGTTTCTAGCGTTGTTGGCCTCTACTCTGTTGATTTTTACATGGTCTTCATTAATGATAATTATTTTGATGATTTTTTATGTTCTCATTCTTTTTCATTAATTCCATCATTCAATAATTACACATAAGACATCAACCATATAACAAATAAGATAGAAGGATCATAAAGAGACATCCATACAAGAACACAAGATATTTACCCTTAGAAAACCCACAATGGGGAAAAACCCAACAACCCTTTTCAATAGAGAATTCTTCAATTCAATAGAGACAGATCTAGGTCAATAACTAGGTCAAACCTGGTCCAAGGTCCATCCTATACTAGACTGCTTCAAATATTAGTCTTTGCTCCTCTTAGCTGCCTCAGACTTGTAATATATGATGCCTCAAAGATGCGAGTTTCTTTGCTTAAGAATTGTGAGCTTCTCTGCCTCAAAGTTGCGAGATTTTCTACCTAAAAAATGTGAGCTTTTTTGTCTTAGAGAAGATGAACGAGATACCTCAAAACTACCATACGAACTACCTCAGAGTTGCCTCAAAACATATGAAAAAGCTTGTCTCAAACCATCTGAAATTTCCATAGAAGATGTGAGCTCCTTCTTAGCTTGATGGAAGAACGAATTGGCCCTTTATATAGTTTTTCTTTAGGCCGAGTGGGTGCATCCCTTGTTGGAACCGATGTAACTATTTGAGAAGGCGGACTTGACTAGGAGGAGGTTGACATAACCTATTTGGATCCAAAAACTTTTAATTTCGAATTTCTTTCTTTTGAAAGTTCAAATGGGACTTGCCACAAAATAATTTTCCTTAGCATTTAAAAGTATGCTTTACAAATTCATAATGACTCAGGCATACATTATGAATGTTAGAGAATCTAGTAGGTCAATTATTTAAACAATTTTCCTTATATGAATGTTGGAAAATCTAGTAGGTCAACTATTTAAACAATTTTCCTTATCCTTAATAATTGCTTGTGAACTTTAGTTATTTTCTTATTGTTCTTTATTAGATTTTCTTCATCAACCATTATCAAGAGCATGAACCATAAAGATCATAAAAGACAATGGACACAAAATATAGGCCCCAACCGAGGGCAAAACCCCAAGGGGAAATCCTAGAAGGAACTTCTTCTCTCGTATAGAATCAATTCAAATGAGAAATCCAAGACGCAAAGACCAAAGTTAAAAGCTCCTGCAAGCACCAAGTCAACCCTCCAAGAAATCCTTCCTTAAGCAAGTCAAAGTCTTCAAAGTCAACAAAATTCAAGCTTCTTTGAATTTTCTCCAGATCTCAATTTTGACCCTCTACTTTAGACCTCCAGTTCATGCCTGCAATTCTTGGCCTCCTAGTAGCTACAAAAATCCTAATTTTCGCATGTGTGAGAGAATACAAGCCAAAAATCATATTTTTCTTCTTTCTCATTGACTTTCTTTTGTCTTCTTTGTCCTTCACTCTTCTTGTCTCCCTTTTCTTGCTTGAGATTGAACTTGAAGTGTTCTCAAATTATTCGAACTCAAAGTTTTCTCAAATGATTCGAACTCTCTTCCATTATATACCCTTCACATTAGGTCGAACGGGCCTCTCCTCGTTAGACTTTTCATTGGCAGGGCTGACTTGGCCTTGGAGGTCAATTTTATCTTTCTAGACACAAAAATAATCTTTTACATGTTACAAATTGCCCAAATGGGTTTTGTATAAATGATAATGACTCTTTTGACTCAAGACAAATATTTTCATGACTTTGACAAACCCTAGGAGCATGAAATGCATGCTTGACCTAGTTGATCAATCAAATAAAGCATGAAACCCATGCTTGAAAATAATAATTTTTCTTTCTTCTTTTGCTTCTTATATAAGATATACATCATGACATGAGTATAATGACAATTATGAAGACCGAAACTAGTTACTTTTTCCAACAATGAAGATCGACCATAGTTACAAAAATCAACATCCTCAACCTTCAAAGCCTCTTGCTCCCAATCATATACCACTAATGGTATGGTAACATGTGACTTCCTCAAGGATTTGTGCCCTTAAATCTCACATTCTTGCTCAACATTGTCTTCCCTTGTGATGGAATGTACACCTTATATGCCTTCAAAGTCTCATTGTACCCAATAGAAAATATCCTTTTGTCTTGAGGGATTCAACTTTGTCCTCTTCTCTAATGGTACATGGATATACACTAGACACTCGAAGATACGAAAATACCCAACCTTTGGTTTCACTCCTGTTAGCACCTCCTCAAAAGTTTTATCCCCTAAGATCTTGTGAGGACTCTTGTTTTGAATATAGATTGCTATATTGCATCCTTTTGCCCATAGGAACACGGGAAGATATTGATTATGGATCATGGCTTTAACAACCTCGATGATGGCCCTATTCTTCCTCTTAACAAACCCCATTTTGTTGCAGGTTGTAAGGAACTGTCAACTCTTTCTTGATGCTTGCCTCTTTGCAAAATTCCTTGAACTCATTTGAGGTATACTCACCCTCATTGTCCAACCTAAGGACTCTGATCTTCCTCCTAGTCCGGTTTTCTATGAGAGCTTTGAACACTCGAAACCTATCATGTCCCTTCTCAAACACATTAGTAATAGGGTGTTGCTACACAATTTTGCACAATTTTGACTAAGGAAGAGGGCCCCACACTTTCGACTTAGGGACTTAGGGGCCAAATCGACTTTATCTAGCTGCTAGTGGAATGTGGGGGCCACCCACATAGGAGTTTGAATTAGCCATTCGATATGCGTGGAGGGAAAATCGAATGGGTGGATGGAGGGGCCCACATGAGGCTAAGGGGGCCCAAGGAGTTACAAAGAGAGATTAACTCTCATTTTGTTTTTCATCTTTGACATTTGCAAACAAACACATATTTGTTCACTTCGTTGTTTAGCGAGTCTACCGGCTGTTTAGCCACGAGTCTCTCACGGGGGAGATTTAACCTCTACTTCGGGGGACCATCTGTGCGCGCCCTAGGGAGGCTGTTCTACAAGAGTTTTCAGGAGATCCGGGGCAGTGACACACATCAACAACAACGTAGAGGAAGCGAGTGCGTATTTCTGGGCAGTTAGGATTCACGTAGAGGGAGTTTGAGACTAGCAGGGATCACACAAATTACTGAGAGGTGAGGGAGTTGAGATAGCAGCATTGGACATGCATTTTCGCTGGAGCTTTCAGCTAGCTGAGCCAACATTCCAACAATTCACATTTATGGGCTGAGAGACAACGCAAAGGCCACACATCAGAATTTCATGGTGCTTGGAGAGTAGTTGGGTTGGGCCAAGAGTTCATTCGAGGAGTTAGGAGTTGGATAGCAAGGGTAAACCCAACATTTTGGAGGAGTTTGCAGGTGGATTTGCAGCTAGTTTCTAGCAGGTCAAATTTGGTAGCCATAGCTGGGGTAAGGCTCCAAGGGAGTTGAAAAACCAAAGTCAAAACCAGCTAAAATCCCTTCTGGGTTTTTCTGGGTTTTGGCCAAGGAGTCCGAGGTTAAAAGGATATAATTTTCTGGGTGGTTTTAGTACCCATTCTAGCCATTCGAACTTCAGTAGAGTAGAAATTTTCTGGGCAGTGTAGTGTAGAGTGGTGTAGTAGTTGGGCAGCCTCCAGCTCAGCCCTTTTCCTACCTAGTCTTGGTCCTACTTGTCCATTGAGACAAGCTCAGGTGCACCATTCCATCATCTATTGTATTTGGCTTGCAGAAAATTAATAAAATGGCTCAAAAGTTCTCCATTTACAGTTTTTATATGGGTGTTTGCTTAACATTTCGTTTTGTATTTTGCTGCCTAGAATATTTGTTGTTATTACTTCTATTCCCTATTTAGGATCATTACAATGGTATCAGAGCATGATCTTGGCCCAGTTGTGGGTAACCAGTAAGATCATGGGAGATTTGGGCATGTATGCACAGTGACGAGTTGCACCGTACACTATCCATGGCTCAAGGGAGATTCAGTATATAGGAATTATGGAGATACATGGTGCTATACCACAACATGCCAGTTGACACTGTGGGGTAGGAGGAGTGATTCACATCGCATTGAGGATGTGACGGGAGTGACAGGTGCAGTGACACAGGTAGGACACAGGACAATACAGGATGGTATGGCTGTAGCTGGGGGTATTCAATGGTGTATAGAGACAGGTTGCGATATACAGTGGCATGTCGATGAGTGCGGTGATACTGGGTGGTATGCAGTGGCAGATGATGCAGTGTAGTGGGCGCTTGGAGCGTTACCTCCAAGGAGACTTATGGACCGGGGCAGTAGGTGTACCATTGGATGCATCTCAACTAGGATCGATGAGGACATGGTTGAGCATCTAGTGACACCATGTTTAGCAGAGATAGGGCCTAGAGGGGAGTGTAAGCAGATCCAAGGCAGAGACAGGGACGTCCATAGGATTACTCTTGAGACTCTTGATCATACCCACCCATCCTCCTCCGGTGTTGCTTACAGTCACATAGTGTTTGGTTGTTGCCCCTTGACACTCTCCATTTAGGCAGCAAGGCATGGGAGGCTCACCCTAGGCAGTTGGATGAGACACTGCATGTCATGGGCTGGGAGGATACTCTCCAGTTGAGACACTTAGTAGGTGCACGAGTTGACAGATACATGCTTAGGGATAACATGGTTGATTGCCAAGGTATCATATGTTCCACCCCTAGGCTCACACTTGGGGAGGTGAGTGAGAGGGAGTTGTATGGTGCTTTTCCATCTCGACAACTTGAGACATTAGGTGAGCATGAGGTGCGAGGGATGGTAGCCCTTGTTGGCAGGATGATGCCTAGGCTTCCAACAAGACCCGGGCACATCATTAAGAGTTGGGATAGTAGATCTCGCTGTGTGATTTGGTAAGCGCGGAGCAGTTGGTTATTCGCAACACATGTTCTTGATGCTCGATGCCTACCTAATGGATACCTACAAGAGTCAAAGGTGGGGAACAATGGAGTCCCAACAACTAGCAGCATATCACAGTGACAGGCAGAGAGGATTGGGGGTTGTGGACCTCTAGTATGGTTATGGGATCCAGGGATCCAGTGGATTGGTGGGATACTCCACTCCTCAGTGAGCATGGGTAGGATAACAGGCGAATTGATTCATTCACAGGAAGACACATGGGGAATCACCAAAGCCCTCACCATAGGGTAAGGTAGATTGTTGTTCACGATTGGGGCCAACCATGGAGGGATAGGCGCTCACATTATTGGGTTGCTTTGGCAAGTTGGGCCTAACCTCGATCATCGCATAGATTGTGGCCGAGACCTATGTGAGAGGAGGCTCTGGTATGAGTATGTTAGACAGTTAGTGATGACCGGAGTGTTGCGGGATCAACAAGACTGTTTCTTGCTACGTTGGCCATGGGACCCTAGTGTCATAGTACTTAGCAGTTCAGATACCCATAGGGTTGAGTTGGTTTCTATAGGGGAGGGTCATCGAATCGGGTTTCAGTGATTCACTAAGGGCATGGGAGACTTCATCAACATTGCAGAATGACCAGCAAGAGGATTTCAAGAGGAGCTCATGCAGGAGAGGCTTCATTCACATAGGGATTGAGTTGTATCTTCAAAGGCCCACAACCAGAGTGCATGGGGTGGAATGTTCGGTAGAGCAGCTTCATGAGGATTTGGGTAGAGTTTTACATCGTCAGGACACTCTACTTATTGGTGATAGACAGAGTGGTTCTAATTCCCATATCTGGCAGGATAGTGTGTGGAGCAAGGGGGGCTTCACGTTGATCAGGTTGGCTTGGGATCCTGGTATCAAGGGACTCCTTCACTATAGGATAGTACAATGATCAGGGATGATCCAATGCCACATTTGGAACCCTGGTGAAGTTGCAGTGATACTGGGGGTCCATAGTCAGAGAGGGTGATTTTTCAGGCATTGCTTGAGGACAATCAATGTTTGGTGCATTGGAAGAACTTACTAGATGAGGATGCCACCTGGGAGGGTGAGCATATTTTGGAGCACCCAAATTTAAGATTGCTTGAGGGCAAGCAACATTTGGGAGGGGAGGACTGTCATGTCCCTTCTCAAACACATTAGTAATAGGGTGCTGCTACACAATTTTGCACAATTTTGATACAGAGATACATATTACCAAGTCCGATGGCGGATATAAATATATGTCACAAACCTATATAGCAAAGACTATGGTATGTGGGTTTAATGCAGGTTCAACGAATAACGGAGTTTGTTGATGCCACATGTATGCGCCATGACACTTGCCATCGAACCATCGGGAGTAGGTAACGAGCAGGTAAACATGCCACAGGTCAAGACGTCGGAGTTAATGTGGTTGCACAACACAGTTGGATTACCGCTCAGTCAACAGGCAGTTACGGATGGCAAGGGACACCTATGGTCTAGTCATCTTGCCAACAAGCCATCAGAGGAGGAGTGCAGTTGCGGATGGCACGAGGTGGATGCCAATGAGCCGTCGGAGGAGGTATGCCGTGGGGGTTGTATGCCACCGTGCCACGGAGAGATGACAACGCACCACGCACAACTGATGTGCTAAGCCACAGGGGAATGCCAACTGAGCAATGGTCACCACCAGACTGGACCTTAGCTAGCCTAATCGTCGAAAGTCTCTATCACATGGCAACAGGTTCAAGTGCCAAAGGTTTAGGCGTAACCGTCGGGGTGATGCTTCGAAACTTTGGTAAAATGAATATGCGGAGGTTAAAAACTATATACCAACCATTGTTGCGCGAATAATTCAAGTGCTATGTATAACATAATGTTTATGGTTATTGAAGAGTCGAGAGTCGAGACCTCATTTGATGTTAACACTAATGACCAATGAAACTATAGGAGTTAGTTTTAAAGTCAATTCATCATGTGCTAATAAAAGAATTAGTGATATAGTTTTGAAACTATATACATTATGTATCAATCACTGAGCCATTTCATTTGGCCACCACTTAATTTGGTAAAACAAATCATGCTAAACTTAGCATTAGTCCACCTTATAAATGCTTCGAGTGAATAAGCATAGGGGGAGAAGAAAGTTCCAGCCTTGGCGAGGAGAAGAAGAGAGGCATTCCAGAGCCCATCAATATCTTTTCTATTTCAGAGGCGAAACCTTTCAGGAAGGAGGCAAGCATATCCAAGGCGGAAGTTGCTCTTCAGTTTTGAGCGACAGCTCAGCTTTAGAGTCAGAGTTTCAATATCTGCATGCAGATGCTCTTTTCAGGGTTTCTTGGCCATCCTTGGGCCTTTTCAGGAACGGAGATATGTGTTGGAAAGCTGCGACAAAAGGCTTTCTTTCTATAGTAACCAGCAGTGCCTGCGAGCCCAGTTCAGTTGGTGAAATCTTTTGTTAAGAAACTCTTTGAAGAATTCCTAATAAAAACTGTCACCCATTCGAAGAGGACCTGAAGACGTAGTCCAGGAGGGACAAACTCCGTCACCAATGTTTGCTATTGTTTGCATCTTTGATTGCTGTTGTTAATTATTCATTTCAGTTCCTTAAGTTTGATGATTAAGGCATAAACATCACTTAATTATCCGTATTCACTCACACATGTGTAACTTTAGTTAATTGGTGCAATTGCTCAAATAATCAATCCTATAGATTTCAGATCATCCTCTCTCATCCTCTCTCATGCTGCCAAAATACTCCTACAATCCCGTCATATGATGAGATGCTCCATTGTTCACGAACCATGCATATTTATTAGTAGTGCCAGAAAAACACGTCACTGCCTTGAACTCCTTCTCGAACTTGTTGGTAAACTTGCTCACTTTTGAGTCTATTGATGTTGCAACTTGTGACTTCCCTTTGCCATTCTTTTTGTTTGGATAATAACTTGCGTAGAGGCCAAAAATTACTCCTACAATCCCGTCATTTGATGAGATGCTCAACTGTCCATGAACCATGCATATTTATCAGTGGTTCTAGAAAGACATGTCACTACCTTGAACTCCTTCTCGAACTTCTTGGAAAACTTGCTCACTTTTGAGTCTACTAATGTTGCAACTTGTTACTTCCCTTTGCCATTCTTTATGTTTGGATAACGACTTGCATAGAGGCCAAATTTCTGACATTCAAAGCATTTCACTTTGTTCATGTCCTCCTTTTCTCCTGCTTTTAAGGTATTCTTTCCTCTTGTGTTGTTCTTCCCCGTTCCCTCCCTTGCCTGATTAGCAAGAGCAAGGTTTTCATGATCATCTTTGGACTAGCTCCCATGAAAAGACTCCTTGAATCTCCTCCTAAATGAAATAATCCCATAACCTCTCCTAGTTAGATAGGTTCTCTCTTGCTATGATCCCTTTGTTAAAGAATACCCTTGGCTTTGAAAATCCATTTAAGGTTGTCTTGACCCACTCATGAACTCTTGATTTGATATTGTCTCCCCATCTATAGCCAACTCATAACTCATGAACTCTTGATTTGATATTGTCTCCCCATCTCTAGCCAACTCATATTGAACCTGTGTGATCTTGGTGAGATATGTAGAAACTATATTTAACCTGGACATTATTTTCTTTTTTGAATTATCACTCTAATGTAACTAAAAGCCTCCCACATTAGAATTTACTTAGAGCCTCCCACATTTTTCTAGCCAACTCATCTTGGACCTGTGTGATCTTGGTGAGATATGTAGAAACTATATTTAACTTGGACATCTTGGTGTTCCACAACTTCTTCAACACCATTTTCGTTTTTGAATTATCACTCTAATGTAACTAAAAGCCTCCCACATTCTTCTTCAACATCATTTTCTTTTTTGAATTATCACTCTAATGTGACTAAAAGCCTCCCACATTAGAACTTAGTTAGAGCCTCCCACATTTCCCTGGCAGATTTCTTCCTATAAAGATGAAGGATCACATGATCTTTCACCCTATCTAGGATGATTCTCTTGTCCTTCACGTCCTTTTGGTTATGGGCATATAGTCGCATGTCCTTTAGGTTATGGGCATAAAATTGTGCTGTGCAACATCAGTAGGAGGGGTGAGCACCCTCCAATAGGTCTTCAAACCTCAACCCATTTGCAACCATCCTCACAACTTCCAAATCAAATACTCAAACCCCATAAAATATAATTGCTGAAAAATAAATTATTTTGTTGGTGTAACCCTTTTGAAAAATTCATATTCATTCTCAAAATCTAAAACTTTGATACCATGTTAATTTTTATACCATAACTATTTAAATTTTCCTAACAATTTATTTTATACCCAAAAAGTATTTCACCTAAAATTGTTGAAAATTGGTATTTAACTTCACAATTTGCAGTGGAATTAAAATAGAAAATCAGTCACAATAACAACAATTTCTCCAACAAATTCTCATGAAAATTAGGGCTCCTTTACCAAGGAAAATAACCCTCGGAGAATACATAGAAAATACATCATTTTAAGAATTGGAAATAGCAACTCCTGGAAATTTCGGTCTGCTAGAAAATTCAATTTTCGGCCCTTAAAAACTCAACTCTTCGTCTTGCAGTTCAACCTTTTCTTTTCCATCTATATGGTCCTCTACACATTAGAGAAATCGACCTCTCTCTTTTAGGTTGTGCTCAATCCTCCATTGGAACATGGCCTCCTCACAAAATTCACCCTCCTCTCTCTCCAAGATCTTGGCTCCTGAATTCTTCTTGTTGAAATTTCCTTGCTGCACCCTTTTCTTCTTCTCTTCAATTTTGAGTCTTTCACTTTCTAGAAAATTGATCTTCCAAGAATAACGTGTCTTTCACCTCTCCCTTAGACTTATTCAATAATTTCATTAAACCAAATCCCTAACCCTAATCTCCTAGGTGCTGATGAGTGGCTAGGATTAGATCATAAGCCTCACTTGAGATCAATGATAGAGATTCGATCTAATTCCATAGATTGCAAACATTAATCAAGTAAATTAATTAATGTACTTTTCCTAAGTTAGACTTGGGAAAGAAATCATATTAATCACATACTCCTCATGGGTCGTAATGTGTCTTTCACCTCTCCCTTAGACTTATTTAATAATTTCATTAAACCAAATCCCTAATCCTAATCTCCTAGGTGCTGATGAGTGGCTAGGATTATATCATAAGCCTCACTTGAGATCAATGGCAGAGATTCGATCTAATTCCATAAATTGCAAACATTAATCAAGTAAATTAATTAATGTACTTTTCCTAAGTTAGACTTGGGAAAGAAATCATATTAATCACTTACTCCTCATGAGCCATCTTCTGCATTCTTGACTTTTAACCGTCTTCTGCATGCTCGACTCGTAGCCTATGTAGAGGCACCTGTCCGAGCTATAATCGTCAACAATCATGTTGGTTTGAGGTGGAGGTCGCACACATGTTTGCCACCCTGTACCCATGGTAGGTGTGGCCACTAGTGGAGGTCCCACACATGTTTGCCATCCCCTACCCATGGTACGTGTGAGAACTTTTGGTGGTCACTTGTCCAAGCCTCCCTGCTTTATAATTTGCTCATTACCCCTGGCATTAACATTGATATATCTGAGCAATACCCTTACAGCAACAACTAAAACAGATTTTTTTTTTTAGCTAGACAACAAGGAGATAAAAAGCAAGCAACAAAAGTGACAAATGCATACGAAGATTGAATCCACTGCTATATCTCTATCTCCATTTTTACTTTCTAAGATTCTTCCATTTTGCCGCCTCATAATTAATGTGAATTTTAGCCATTGATATTGGTAGAGGGGAAAGAACCTATTTGTGATCCTTTTCTTGTGGTTAATATGCATAATAATTATATCATGAGGGTGAATGGTCCTTCTCCTTGCTTAATTGTAAGATTCATAACCATTATATCATGAGGGTGAATGGTCTTTGTCCTTGCTTAATTGTGCTGGTCTAATTTAGAGTGACTACATTTATATGTCCCTTGCACTTGTGACAGTTTTTACCCCTAGCATCAACAGTTCGATATTTGGGTATTTAGGCAAATTAGTTACATAAAAATTATTTGGGTATTTGAGCAAATTAGCTATACGTAAAAACCACCCACCACAAATGCAATGGAGAGGAGGAAACTGCTTGACATAATCAATTGCATGTTTGATGCTAGCATTCAAATTGTGTTTGAAAAGATGGTCCAGTTCATTAAACTCTGAAAAAACACCTTGACCATTATACCACCTCAGCGATGCCACTATACTTGGTCAGTTGTAAAGTTATTTTACAGGCCCCAAAAAGAGATATACCAATATGGAAATCATAAGAAATAGAGAGAGTACTGCCTTGAGCTTAAATACATCATCTCGATGCCCTTGAACTTAAATATGAGGGTCAGTTGTAAATTTATTTTATGGACCCCAAAAAGAGATATACTAATATGAAAATCATAAGAAATAGAAATTACTACCTTGAGCTTAAATACACCATCTCGATGCCTTTGAGCTTAAATATGAACCTAGAGGCAGTTGTCAAGAGTCAGAGGAGACAGAGATCAAAGAACTCTCTCCATAAGAAATAGAGAGAGTACTATCTTGAGCTTAAATACACCATCGATGCCCTTGAGCTTAAATATGAACCTAGAGGCAGTTGGCAGGAGTCAGAGGAGGCAGAGATCAAAGAATACGCTCCAATATCTTAGACCAATCAAACATCCAAACTAAATAGGACCAATGTAAATTTGGATGACCGGCAGATGGTGAATAAATAATTTTTAGGACCTGAAAATGTGCAGAGTTAATATATTTGTTTGCGTTCTACTTCCAAAGACATTAAATCTAAACACAACCAATTTTGAATTATTAGCTGTTGCTCACTATATACAGAAAGTTCCAATTGGATCTCTCTGGAAATCGAATTACTAAAAGCTGCTCACTATAAACAGAAAGTTTCAAGTGGATCTCTCTGGATTTCTAATTGGTCGATTTTTACCTGGTATGTAGTGTGGCAATAGAAAATAGGGTTTGTTTAGTAGAGATATATTCATAACACTGCATTTTCCACATTGAAAGCTTTCAAGAGGGCCAAGAGACTAGCCAGCAATCACTTTTCCTGAAGATACATCTTGGCAAAGCTTATGATCAAACTAATTGGTCTTTAATTTGAAAGATGTTGATTAATTTGGTTGTTGGTCCGAGATGTGTAGCAATGAACACTCTATTTGTTAATGCATCGACCTCTCTGTCTGTTAGTAATGCCCTATCTCTATTCCCCTCATCTATCCATGTGACATGGATGCCTCTTGACAACTTGGGAGATTGTTTGTTGGTGAGACTGAAAATTTCCTCACGGGTGGAGTATTTACAATGAATTTCAAGCCATGGGAGGAGTCTCACCCATATTTAACCATAACTGAGGTAATCCATTAGCTGCACCCAAAAGCTATGTCCATATTAGCAGAGCCAGAGCCTTTGGTGCAAGTAATATCTTATGAACCATCTCTGAAACCATTGTATGCATGGGGATTATTCACAATACATCCAAAGGTAATGAAACACACACAATTTAGTAAATATTTTTGCAGGGCACAACAATGGGAAAATGTCAATGACAAGTGGCAAAGCACGGTCAGTTTCTGTATCATCTTGTATCTCATTGTCATTATATAGAATGCCTTTTTATAAAAATAAAAAAAAATTATTTCGTTTATGAGCTTTCCTAATTGCAGTCCTGCTTGAGGATCTATTGCATGCTTCGGAACAAGGACAGGGAGGACTGAAAATTCAACGGTCTGTAACAAAAATGGGAACATGAAGCCTTGGTTAGAGATAGAAATGAACAAATATAGGTCTATAAAATTTGATCAAATATGATCAAATATAGGCCTTACTGGACAAAATATGTAAAATTTGATCATCCATAGCTACAAGAATGCAATAACAAATTAATTAATCGGTTCTTAATTGTCGCAGGAAGTGAATTTATATTCCTATTCATTTTGGTTTGTTATCTGTTTCTGTTCATTTGTCCATTAAGTTCAGGACATCTGCATCTATTCATTTGTCCATTGAGTTCAGGACATCTGTATCTATTCATTCGTTCCTGAGTTTAGGACAGATTAGGTGATGATAAAATTGAAGCCATTTTTATTTATTCTGGAAGGTCTCAATTGTCATGCCAGTACTTGTTGCAGGAAGTGCATTTATATTCATATTCATTTTGGTCTGTTATCTGTTTCCATCCATTCGTTTCCATTGAGTTCAGGACTTCTGTATTATTTGTTTCTATTCATTTGTCCATTGAGTTCAGGACTTCTGTATCTATTCATTTGTTCATGGAGTTTAGGGCACGTTAGGTGATGGCAAACTTGAAGCTATTTTTTTTATTCTAGAATGCAACTACAATCTGCTGCCTCTAAAGCTGCTTATCTCAGTAATATTTTCCAGGACTTGATCAGATATGTCTTTTATGGCCAACATTATTCTGCCAAGGACGTTGAAGATATTGGAGTAGTCGTTAGCAGTTGTTTTATAGCTAGCTTTCTTATTCTGCCAAGACTTGATCTCAAATGTCTTTTATGGCCAACATTATTCTGCCAAGGATGTTGAAGATATTGAAGTAGTCATTAGCAGTTTATTTTATAGCTAGCTTTCTTATTCTGCCAAGCAGGATGAGGATATTGGAGCATTTTTAGCAGTGGTATCTCTGGAGTTGGCTCTTCGGCGACATTCCAGAACAGCTGCTTCGGTGATAAGGTCGTCGGAGATGACAACTTGGAGATGCCTTTATGGGCTGCCTTTACGAGTATTGGAGCATTTTTAGCAGTGGTATCTCTGGAGTTGGTTCTTGGGTGACATTGCAGAACAGCTGCTTCGATGATAAGGTTGTCGGAGATGACAACTTGGAGATGCCTTTATGGGCTGCCTTTACGAGTATTGATCCTTCTCTGCCAAAATTCTGAACTGCCTATTGGCGATGTCGAGATTCATGACTGTTATGAGGTTCTTCAGCGCTCGGTTACTGCTTAGTTATGATCTCTTTGGCAATACTCTTAATGCATGGCCTAAATACTTGAATGATTAAACATTTAACTACCGGTATGCTTCACTTGCACAGTCACACTTCCGTTTATTGTTGAGAACAGTTTGAGGTTTCAATTGCATACCACTTGCACAGTCACACTTCCGTTTATTGTTGAGAACAGTTAGAGGATTCAATTTCATTCTTTGCTGCGCTCATCTCTGATTTGTAGATGGTGATCATCTACCCTAAATGCATGGTATATGTGCTTTGAGGACTGTTATACTTGTGGATCGAACAACTGCTTATTAGCGTAGTTCATATGGATCTACTTACTTTGAGAACACTGGCATCATGCTATCAATATTTTTATATGGTCACTGCCCTTGTTGGTTATAATTCACTTTGAATATATGATGGAAGATGCAAAAATGCATCTTGAAGATCTCCAAAATTTTTTATGCGAAGAGTTATTTTATGGCAACTGCTTAAAGTTTTGGCTTGGGAGAGATTTTCCTTTAATTTATGAATTACTTTTTTCATCCTTGGGAGGCAACGGTTTCTCATTTTCTTATGGAATTTGGTACTATTTTTTCATAATATGTTGATAAATAAACAATTTCGACCAAAAGAAAATTGCTTGCTTGTGATGCTTTACAGGTATATCTGACAGTTATATTCCAGTTTCATCTTTGTCAAAACTCTTATTAAGACCATAACCCAGATGTCAAAAGATAAGATCCAGGCCAAATAATGGATTCGCTCATTTTCTTATGGAATTTGGTACTGTTTTTCATAATATGTTGATAAATAAAAAATTTTGACCAAAAGAAAATTTCTTGCTTGTGATAATTTACAGGTATATCTGATAGTTATATTCCAGTTTCATCTCTGTCAAAACTCTTATTAAGACCATAACTCAGATGTCAAAAGATAATATCCAGGTTCAATAATGGATTCGCTCATTTTCTTGTGGAACTTGGTACTGTTTTTTCATAAAATGTTGATAAATAAACAATTTTGACCAAAAGAAAATTGCTTGCTTGTGATGATTTACAGGTATATCTGATAGTTATATTCCAGTTTCATCTTTGTCAAAACTCTTATTAAGACTATAACTCAGATGTCAAAAGATAAGATCCAGGCCAAATAATAGATTCGCTCCGACCAGCAGCGTCTGATCTTCGCGAGAAAGCATCTTTATGTCTGACAAACCCTTGCTTATTACAACAATCAGAAATCCTCCACGTTTTTCTCTGTTTGAAGGGCGGTATTGACATCAAGCCTAAAAAGGCAGACACTCTAAAATGAGTGCCAGAGCTTCTCCAAGATAGTTGAAATTTGAAGAAGCGTATTTTTCTTTTTACTGGTATTTGCATGATGCTAAGGGTTTATAGGATTTTCTCCCTTTATATATCATGTATCATTGTCTACCCTGGCTTATAGGATTTTCCCCTTTATCATATATCATTATCTACCCGAATCCCTTCGGCGGCTCAGTAGACTGCGACACCACCACATCTATCCCCTATAAGAGGTGCAGATCGATGCTCATATCCATTGGCTCCTCTGGGGCTTATACCAGGAATATTTTGGGTAATGAAAATAGGACGTGGGTGCCTCACACCCGACTTAGAGCCCTCTGGATATCTGATGATTCCACTTCTCATTATATCCTTAAAAGAGTTGCAAATATTTTCAAAATGAATCTTTTAGAAAGTCAGACAGCATTATCTGATGCAATAGAGAATGATAAAAGGGAGTGCATCAAGTCACAAGTAGTCATTATCTTCTACCATATGGGAATGGCATTTCAACCACCAAATGTCATCAATTCCATGAGCCTTTCAACCTTTCATCCAATATTCAGCGAGAGGGGGCTCTATAGATATATTCGGAGAGGGGTTAGATACATTTCACATAAGCCTTGAGCTAACAGCCCACCCAGGTAAGAACATTACTCCCAAGGCTCTGTATTGTTAGAGGGTCTAGGTAGAGGTAAAGGTAGAGTTTGAGATCAGGACTTATAGGTATATATTTATGAGAAATATGTGCTGCTACGGGCTATTATTGGCAATGCTGAGCTATTGGCTGTGAAGGTGGGATTTGAACTATGACAAAAGAGGCATGGTGATTATCGATTTAAAAATAGACGAGGGTCAGTTGAAGATTCCACTGCAAATCCAGAGCATGTCATGTTAGTGTTTATCTCAATACTATTTTCCAAGACTTATCTCAAATGTCTTTTATGGCCAGCGTTATTCTGCCAAGGAGGATGAAGATATTGGAGTAGTCTCAGTAGTATTTTCCAAGACTTGATCACAAGTCTTTTATGGCCAGCCTTATTCTGCCAAGGAGGATGAAGATATTGGAGTAGTCGTTAACAGTTGTTTTATAGCCAGCTTTCTTATTCTGCCAAGCAGGATGATGATATTCGAGTATTCTTAGCATTTGTATCGTGGCTTCCTGTTCTCTGGAGTTGGCTCTTGGGCGATATTGCAGAACAACTGCTTCGGTGAGAAGGTCGTTGGATATGACAACTTGGAGTTGCCTTTATGGGTCGTAAAGTATTGATCATTCTCAGCCAATATTCTGAACTGCCTGTTGGCTGTGTCCAGATTCATGAATGTTCTAAGGTTCTTCAGCTCTCGGTTACTGCTTAGTTATGATCTCTTTGGCAGTACTCTTAATACATGGTGAGTTAAACATTCAACTATTTGTATGCTTCACTTGCAATCACACTTCTGCAACAGTTTGTTGTCTCAATTTCATTCGTTGCTGCGCTCATCTCTGATTTGTAGATAGTGATAATCTACTCTAAATACGTGGTATATGTGCTTTGAGTACTGTTATACTTCCTTGTGGATCAAACAACTGTTTATTAGCATAGTTCATATGTGATGCAGGAGCATCCAGCTCCGAGGAGACAGAAGGTGGTTGACGGTCTCGTGGAGAGAACAAGAACAAACAAATCTTACATGCATAGCTGGACAGGTTATTAGACTTGTCGGTTGTTTTACTTTTCTTTATTACTTGTTTTATTTTCCAGAAGGTCGTTAGGACCATAGCAATTACAAATTGTGAACTGTTTTTTTTTTTAATTAGGAATTAGTTAACAGTCAATTAGCATTTTTACCTGAGGGTCATTAGAACCATAGAAACTACAAACTATGAATTGTTTTAGTTAGGAAACAGTTAATGGTTAATCAACAGTT
>APFE030049024.1:737-31743 GCA_000404065.3 Pinus taeda | reverse complement strand
GTCATTTGAGAACCGTATCCTAAAATTTTGTAAAAACACTATTATTAGAATTAGGAAGTAGTATTTTAACCCTTCTCATGCATTTAGAGAAGGGTCCAAAGATTTGTCAAAAACGTATCCTCAGAACATGCACTTCTGCACCCTCAGAGGAGGTTTTGATGAATGGATGGATCGAGATTTATTTTTACTTGCATTTTGATATCTGCTACTGATGTTGCACTTTTGTACTCTTGGTAGATTTTAGAACAAGTAGAGATATATCGTTTTTGCTTGAAGCTTATGGGTAGAACTAGTCATAAATGGTACTTTTATATCTTGGCAATTCCTGCTCATATTCTTTAAGTGATTTACAGTTTTTTAGTTGTTTATATGTTATTACATGAATGTTTGTGTTACCATTTGGCACTTTTGTACGGTGGAGCCATTTATTTATGTTTAATGTGTGAATAACTTATTATGCGATACGCTGTTCACAACTGTTTTTCCTAACTTTTTATGCAAAGTGGTTCATCTTAATTGATTTCCATTCTTATAATCGTTGAATGATCTTTATTACCAGTTATTATTCGAAATCTTTTTAGATCGCATAATGAAAGATATACAATCCCAGGTTAGAATAGATTTGATGTGTTGTTTCTCAATAGATTACAATAGCATAGAGTAAAGTTAAAAAATCTGAATTAGATTAGCTTTTAAAATACTCTTAGATCAACATAGTTCAACTCTATACACACACACACACCCAAGATTGGGAAACTGGTCCCGTTATCCCCAGTCGGACCCGCTATACCAAACGGATAAGGAGCTGCCAACCAAGGTCCGGACGGGTGGGTATCCCCCTTGTTGTCGACCCAATTTTCAGGGCTTCAACACTCACCCAGCCCCTAGTTGCAACACTAATTACTATTCTCAACTCTTGTGGGCATGAGACCTTTAGATGGCTGCAACTATACAAAAATGACCCAGTGTTTGCCTCCACATACCAAATGTTAGTATATTGAAAGAAAGTTCCTTATTTCCACCTCCAGGATGCATTATTATGCCACCCGAGTCAACTTTTTGATCCTTCAAGTGAGCGTGCCAAGTTGAATTGGGAGGCACACTATAGTTGGGTCACATCACACTTTGATGTGAAGAAAATTATGGTTGTTCTAGAAAAGCATTTTTGTTGGCCCAAACCCAAAATAGATGTTGGGATATATATTAGATCTTGCACTGCTTGTGCCATTGCCAAGCCAACCATCATTAAAGAAGGCTTGTACACTCCTATCCCGACTCCCATCCAGCTGTGGGAATCCATATCCATGGAATATATGTCTAGCTTCCCTTCTACCAAACATGGTAATGATTGTGAATTTGTGGTCGTGGACAGATTTTCTAGGATGGCTATATTGGTGGCCTGCAAGAAAAGTATCACTGTAGAGGACATTGCCAAACTCATCTTTGAACAAGTATGGGTACATTTTGGGATCCTGCAAAACATTATATCTGATCAGGTATTTCTCTGAGCACATGATGGTCAAGCCTCTCAACACTATTGGACACCAAGCTCACCAAGTCTACTTCCTTCTATCCCTAGACTGATGGCCAGATAGAGGTCGTCAATAGGATGACAGTGCACATAGACATAATCCACACATGTATTGTCTAAGGCTAATAAAGTGACCATAATTATTGAACACATCCAAAACATATTTCAATAGGTTCATGACATCTTGTAGAATTCAAATTCCAACTACAAGCAGTGACATGATCAACATCGGGTGCCACACAAGTTTTAGGTGGGTGATAAAGTTTGGTTGCATTTGCAGAAAGAACGCATTACTAGACCCCATAAAAAGCTCATACCACTCTATTATGGTCCATACACCATTACTAAGGCTATGGGAGACAATGATTTTGAGCTCAACATTTCCCCATTCCTTGGCCTGCACTCGATGTTCAATGTGGACTGCCTTTAACCATACTTTCCACCATTATTGAACACATCAAACATTGCAGAACAACTCACACCAACATAGTTAAACCTCTGGTACATGGAATAGGACATGATTGATCAGATTATGGACACATAGGATAATAACACTTACTCGTAGCAAATAGAACTATATCGGGTTGTCAAAGCTGGCCAACTCTTGCACCAAGGAAAGTGGCTCACCAGGCACCAGGTTCAACAAAAATCTCCTCACCTCATGGAGGCTCTGCACGTAATGGGGACCATTTCTTCCTAAGGTGGGAGGAATTATCTAGGTGGATACTAGTGGCCACCCACCTATTCCACTTAGACCTCCATTCAGTTTGAATTGTTTCCTTGTTTATTTCATCCTTTACTATTTTTAGTAGTTTTCCGGGAACTTTTGGAGCATTTTTGACCCCCTAAAAAATTATTTTTTGAGGTCCACTACAAGTTCATAGCCATAGGTAGGGGCCTATAGAAAATATTGTAGTACTTGGAGAGTCGTTTCCAACAAGGTATTGTACACGCCAAATGGATATAATATGTCCAAGTTATGACCCCCGAAATTTGGCTGCCCAACCAACCCCAACGGGGCTCACAAACTCTTAGTGTTACTTCTCTTGGGGTTAGGGTTTTGGTTGTTTAGGTTCTTCTCATGTTTTCAGTAATAAATAGGCCCTTCATCCTCATTGTAACATAGTTCAGAGGCATGTAGCTACCACATCTCTTCTGAGAGATAAACTACCATTGCCCAAGCTAGTCTTATTTCCATTCTATTTGTAAGCATATTTCAGTATTTCATATTAATTAAATGAAGTGTTATTTCTGTTGCATTTTTGTATTTATGGTTATATCTATAATATTTTGCATTCTTGTTTAAGTTTGTATTAGCGTATTCCTTGGTCATGCTACAAATAATATTTTTGATTATATGATTTTCATCGAAGTCCTTATGGAGGCTATATCTCTTGGCATTTCAAATTTAGTGATCAAGTTAAACTCCTAGGTAGTTGTTATGAATTTGAGCAGTCATTATCATATTTGTAATCTAATTTTGTTGCCTCATTTTTTAAGAGTTATGATTTTGGAATGAATTTTTGAGGATCTATGTTATGAGCATATTCCAAAAGAATCTAATGCGTTAGCTGATTCATTAGCAAACAATGTATTAGTTTGGTATCTTTCACATTAATCTTAGTTACATGCATGTGTTTACAATTGACTAAAAAAATTTACATAAAAAACATCAAATAAACGAAATAAAAGAAATAGATATATATATGGTTTCAAGTCTTATACATCCAAAAAATTCCCAAAATTGGGTGTTTTACAAAAAATGGCTTCGTTGGACTTGGCATTAACACTGTACAATATCATCTACCCTATACTCCTATAGAGCCTGCTTCTCATGGTAGCAAATCATAGCCCTAGCTATCCTTTGAAGAGGTACCAAAAATGTCTCTAGTACACCCACTATGTGCTATTGTAAGTGGATCAGTATCTCCCTCACGGGAATAGGTGGAAAACACATAGTAAGACCTCTGAGGTTCCTAGCAACCTCGCGAAGGCTTTGAGTGTTATCTCCCTCTTTGGTGTATTTTGTGGCCCTTGCTACTGCTCTATCCATAGGTATCTTCTCATCATGCCTCGCATGTAAAATCCCACCCACAAGAAAAACTGGTGCCACATTTGTACCATGCCATAAATCGTGTCAAATTATTTCACATTAACAAAAAAATTGCACAAAACTCAAAAGTTGAAAAAAAAAATTGTCACCAGTTTTCCTTCTTACCAACTAGCCCCATTGTGTACTTGGTGGAAAAATTGACTTTCGATCCCCATAATACTTCATCTCGGCATGAGGGAATTTCTAAAACATTAGAATATTGTTTTGTAGCTAGTCAAAGAAGTCTGTGTCAAAATTGTGTCTAATAGGTCCACCTCATGTCCAAGGTAACAAGGTTGCCAATCTCTCTAGCCTAGGCTCCCTTGGACCTTCTATATCTAGAATCACCCATGGTCTTGGAATGATAAATCTATATAGAATGAAGGCTACTATCAGTGTACCATACCTAAACTCTCTTTGGGCACAAGTCTTGCATGTTGTCAATTCTACTTTCACTCAAATGAGGACACTCTTGCACCAATCGAAAACCTACGGTTGCAAGAAATGCAACGTTAGAATCATATAATTCTCTGGCCACATGTTGAATCTTAGACCCTTCTAGTGAAACTATCATCCACAAGATAAACCTCAATGGTCTTTATCTTACTCGTTCTATTGGAATTTAGTTAATGACTTTGAGTATGCAGTGTGCAAAAGGTATTGATTAAATTATTGGTGGTTCTAGGATCTACTCTCCCTACTATTAAGCTTGCTCATGTACCTCTACACAACAAGCTAGTGAGGAAATATATGTCATATTATTCAATGGAGAGTTCATGATCCCCAATTTTGAATACCCTTTGTTGTACATCCCACTACTAGATTATCCAAGCCAAGAGCTCCTCTTGAGGCTTCATTAGATAAAGTCTATCATACTTCAGTGAGACTGCATCTCCTTAGAGATGTCAAGCATGTCAAATCATTCAAAATTTGAAATTCTTCCTTGTCATGAGCTCTCCCTCTAGAGGCTCATCTTGACTAAGTAAGTCTTGCACAATTAAAAGCTTTGGTTACGTTTTCTTGGTCCCAAAACCCTCTGATTTGAAAATTTTAATCTTTTCTTGCACCTAGTTGGGTAATGCAGGCACCCGTAAGCCCATAGAGCATGCTAACACACCCTCCTAGCTCACGAAAGGCATGCACACATGACCCTTTTACCAAGGCACCTACGTTACCCGTGCAAGCCATCTAGGGAGAACCTAAAAATTGAAAATAATAGGTGAAACACAGTAATTAAGGAATTAAATGAAAGAACATGATCAATACTCTTACATGGAACTGATGGAAAGTTGAATGGTTGCCTATATTGTTCATAATCATAGTAAAACAATATGTGTATATATTTCAAATCCAAATTATCTCACCAACTCAAACTAGTGTAAATGAGGACAAAAATTCCTATTTATAAACTTTGGAGGTATGACTAAACTCAGTTTTTTGTCATTTATAAGATGTTTTTCCTCATTTTGTTTCTAACA
The DNA here is from genome assembly GCA_000404065.3 of Pinus taeda. Lineage (NCBI taxonomy): Eukaryota > Viridiplantae > Streptophyta > Pinopsida > Pinales > Pinaceae > Pinus > Pinus taeda. Next base: position 26,642 of record APFE030049024.1, on the reverse strand, counting down.
CTCCTAGTGACTATATTGAAAATATATTTATATGTTATGATTTTTTTTTAAGTGATTGTATGCAAAATTGACTAGCATTGACTTGGATTGAGCACTCTTTTTAGGGAATTTTTCTCGCTCATTAAACCTAAAAAACTAGAGTTACCTTCTTCAGGCTTGTAAATGAAGAATAATTTAGCAATTAATTTTTTTTATCGCTCTTTAAAATAAAAAGGATACTAGGAGTTTTCTTCCTCTAAATCCATTACATTTTTTACAAAGAATATTGACTTCACTTCATTCCCCTCGTACATGTAACAAAATGAGGTGGACATCTACTGAGTATAGGTTTATCACTTTATCCAAACTCAGTGGACTAACTACGGAAAAGGAACTTGTTGAAATATGTTTTCATTGATGGAAAAGAGGAAACACAAGTGTTAAATAAGGTCTCAAGGACCACGCTGATGGAGAAACATGACAAAATCACAACAAAAAGGAGTAGAGGATTAGGAGCCAATTCTAGGTTATTATATCATCTCAAATGCAGGTGTAATATACCCAAATGTATAGATCTCTAAAATCTATTTCCAATGGTATATGAGAGTCCTAAAACACTCCATGGATCAAAATTTAGAGAAATTCAAAGCTCTATTACCCCAAAGTCAAATAACATGGTTAAAGGTGTTTAGAGAAGCCTTTGGCATACAAACATAGATGGCACAAGTGCCAAACCTAGCAGTGGATCCTCTACATGAAGCTTTGGGATTAATTGGAGAACACAACAATGACGGTTTTTTTTTATTGGCTAGAGGTGAAGCCCACCTAACAAGATGGCGCAAAGGAATTAACCTAATGCAAAACCCTTTGATGCACAAATGGATGGACCAGGAAGAAAATGTCGAGCCACATGGCAGATTTCTAAGGGGAACTAGAGGCAGTCCATTAGATGGGCTCTCTAGTCCCAAAAACAGTTTCTTGCATAGTTTTTTGCACATATCAATGAAGGATATCTACTCCAGGGGAACCAGTCTCAAAACTACAATATTCGCTCAGGAGTTGTGTCAGAGAAAAAACGATTGAACCCAACAGTTTTTAGGAAAAAAAAGATAACAAAGGAAATGGTCACAAAACAAGGCCTTGGAGGACCTTTTCTCCCTCCTCCGGGAAGATAGATGGTGGCTCATGATTGGCCCGAATGATAGCAAAGAGTTATGTCAGCATAAGATAATAGAAGGTGGAAACATGGAAGGAAGATTCAACATTTTTGGGCACCCAAGTGGCCCTTTTCTGTGTGACATGTTTCACCACTCATAAAAGACACATGGTGAGAGTGATGTTATCCCGACGGAATAAACCCCGAGGATTTAAAATGGTGCACAAGAGGTTTTTCCAAGTAGCAGTTGTCGGGACACGTCTTTCTATTGATAGTAGCAAAATTTAATTAAAAATGTGTCGGGAGGACCCACTAGACAGCTCATCCCATAGGCATTTCCTCGGCGGGATTGTTGAATGTATTTTGTAGTGGCACTAGGCCGAAGGGACTAGGCCACAAAGGGAAAGTTGCAGTGACTAGAGAGAGCATCTAGCGGTCCCGATAGACCTGTCAACCCAACAGCAAGATCCTGATGGATTAAAGGGAGATTCATACTTACCACTAGACACGAGTTCCATGGAGTAGTGGAGGAATAGGGGCGTGATGATAATTAAAAGTGGGGCCGAACTCATATCCTCGGATCTCGTAACATTTAAAGAATTAAATTAAATGGATAGTCAAGATCGAGAGCTACAGGCTAAGCACCAAAATAGGCCTTATGCCACAAGTAGTGGCCATGGGTGCAACACTTTAAATAAGCTACAAAGGCTTTTAGAAGCAGCTAAGTGTTTTTCATTGGACGTCTTGCATAGAAGCATGACCAATGGCACAAAGTCATTAGCAAAGTAAATAGGCTCCCTACAAGACTTAAAGGGGCTTAGCACTTAGGGTCTAAGTTGATGGTCGCAGAGACCCAGTTCTATGGCAAAGAAGTAGGAAAAGGAGCCAATGAAAGGGGCTGAAGCACAAATTTGGTGGAACTGATAGTTTGGGTGTAATTTGGGCAAACAAGCCAAACTTAACTATAACTAAAAATAGAATAAGGACAGTTAAAACCTGTAAAATTATAAATTAGCTAAAGCCTGGAAATAAAATTAGTTCAACTAGTAGAAAAGGCTGGACAAGGCCGACAATTTGATTAAGAGAAATTAGAGGATAGAAGAGAATAGGATAAAGGAAAAAGATAAGGCTTCATGCAAAAAATTCAAAAATAAAGAAAGCCAAAGTTAGCAACAAAAAAATTCTATAAAATTAGACCTAATCAAGCATAATGTACCAGTTGATTTTGAGACAGACATTTTGGAGCATCGAGGTGTTGGCATGGTGAGGTGGTGTATTTCACAATAATTACATACTGCTATAAGTGATTTTTGAGGGGTGACAATGGTAAATTATTTGTTAGGAAAGAAGACAGGGAATTCATGGTCCTAGTATGAAAACGGATGAAAAATGGAACACTGGGTGTCAAATTAAGTTATATATTGTTGATTAGGAGGTGGTTCTCCTTCCAGTGGGTTTTCAAAAATAGGTGGGGTTGTATCTCCATTTAGTTGCAGCTGATAGACTAGGTAGTTGTAGCTTCCTGTGGGTTAAAGCCTGAACTTTATAATTGCAAGTTGTAGCTTACTGATTGGGGGTTGGTGCTCCTTTCGGTGGGTATTGGAGAATAAGTGGGGTTGTAACTCCATTCAGTTGTAGTTGATAGACTAGGAAGTTGTAGCTTCTTGCGGATTGAATCCAGAACTTTGTAATTGCAAGTTGTAACTTTCCCTATGAATGAATTGAAGAACAGTTCTGAAAGTTACGTGTTCTTGTGTATTCCATTTATATTGTTGATATTAATCTATGTTATCGTTATTTAAGTTATTTATGAATTATTAAATGATGTGCATTAAGCAAAATTAATTTTTAAATTGATAAAATTATTACAATATTGATTCAACCCCCTCTCAATATTTTCTTAGTTTCCAACAATTGGTATTAGATCTAGTTACTTATGATCAGTCTAACAATTGGAAGAAATATTATGGAAGTTATCTTCTTGGTATGGGAAGCATGGAAATGCTTAGTTTGGGTGGTTGAAATTGATTGAAAGAATTAGCAGTGTCAGTGGAAGGAATTGAAATAGGCAAGAATATGCCAGTAAAGAAATTCAAGAGCAGGGCCATTATGGGACACTAGTACCCAATACTGTCCATTGATTTCCATGAGCATGCTATGACCAGTATGATGGTTTTGAGACAGGAATATTCCTTAGTTGTTTGAGCTTCCGATGCAAGGAAGCCTTGCCAAGGAATGGATTGCCTAGGATAGGGGATGTCAGGGAAATTGGAAGGTGAGTGAATACATGGAAGGGGTGACCGTATTATTCGAAGGACTATGTAGCAAACAAGGGAAGGTTGGGGATATATTTTTTTTTGTCATTAACATTGCCATATGGAATCAAATGCACAGTGGGAGTGTGCCATGGAACAATGAGCTAGTAACTGTTCACTGAGATGATAATTGGTGCAGGATTATAATGTTGGATATTGGATGTATATTTTACCTTGTATTGGATTTTGGGCTTCTAGGGAAAGAGGTGAATCCTGGTATTACATTGAGGGTGGCAGTGTGAGCTTATGGATTCCCTTGTTATAGATGCAGGCATCATATCCTTTTATTTTTTGGTTGAGCAATGTGCATATGTTTATATCATTTTAAATACTATATCGAGCTCGATTTATAAAGCTCGATAGATAGTATGGTTAATTGTTGGTTGAAGAAAATGTGTATAAGTATATGTGGTTGTTATTATAAATATTGTAATGAGATGTGTTATAAATCTGTTAAATAGTATGTTTGTCATGTTTCAGCAGTTGTCATTATAAATATTGCAATGAGCTAAGTTATAACGCTTCATGGGAAATATGTTCGGTTGCAATGGTCTTCCTAGTTATAGGTGTCATTGAACACTGAGGAAAGTGTTACCCCATGGGAGAGGGCTCTGTAATAGATCTGGTTAAAATTCCATGTAAAAATATATACGACTATGGTCATGGGGCACTTATTCCAAACTAAATGTTGGGAAAGACATCCTAGTGTGGGTGTTCATTTGTTTTATTATGGCTAAGGAAATGGCTAAGGCTTTGGAAAGGCAAAATGTAATTTTTGGGACATTTATTTATGAAAATAATGGAATTTGCGGGAAAGGGAAGGTGAAAGGTCACAAGTTGCATGTGAGGAGGAAAATGAAGGAAATAATGGAAAATGAAGAAAATAGAGGCCTCATTGATTTCAGTAGTAAACTGATGATTAGGTTCGAAAGGTAATTTGCATGTGCTGGCACACATGGCCAGATTGTGGGCTTGCAAGTTGTGTTTTCTGGGGATTGTAGCAAGTTGAGTTTCAAGAAAATTGTTGAGAATTTCTATGACTGTTCCTATGTAATATCCTAATCTAGGATCCCTAGTTAAGTACTTTACTTTAATCTGTTTGATTATTAATTCTAAATCTCCTATGATAGACACTCTGATTGTTCCTAATCTTTTAACAAGTTTAAGACCCAACAAGAGAGCCTCATATTCTACTATATTATTGGTGCATTTAAAATTTAATCTATAGGCATGGCCTTCAACATGAATGTTTTCTAAATTGTACACCCAAACTCCTGCTCCTACCCCTAATTTATTGACTGAGCCATCAAATTCTAAATGCCAAAGAATTTCATGCTCACAATTGGTTTCAAGGGTGGTAGGAATTTGTTTAATACTGGGATCTGGTTTTTCATTCTCATCTAAATTTTCTTTGCTATCTGTTATTTCCTGGATGTGAACACTTGATTTTTCTTTTCTAATTTCTTTCAGTTCTACTGTTTCAACTTCTAATGTATTGGAAGGATTGGTTTCTGCATTGTAAAGAATGAATGAGTCCATATCAGAGTGTACTGACTAGATGGGGAAATTTTGAGGTCTTTCTAGACTACTTACTACATATTCCATCAATGTTTCTCTGTAAAGTTTCTTTGGTTGGCCAAAACCAAGATGGTAGAATATTACATATCCAATTGAAGAGATCCCTGAAGCTTAGCACCCCAAGATCTGGATAATGACATGCCATATTTAGGTGGTATATATGCTACTACTATATCCATTAAAATTGTTTTTGCAGGGTATTGAACCAATGAGACGCACAAGTCTTTTATCAATCCTAAACATCTCACCTGACTATAATCAAAAGAAAACAAATCTTTGTATTGTCTAGTGATGTCTAGGTCTAAATTCTTGATTACCGACTTGGGCATGAGGTTATGAGATACCCCAGAGTCAAACATAGTGTTGTGAAGAATCTTATAATGTATGTTGAAGCTCACATATAAGGGAGGAACTCCTCCTTCCAAATGTTTTACATTCACCTCTGGGCCAAAGATTAATTCGGGCTGGTCATAAAAAACATTAACTGAGTCTTCAGTTCCAGTAATTTTCAGTGATCTATTGATTTGAGTTCGGTAGGCATCATGTTTAGCTAATTCAGATAATGGGACAACAATTTTCAGCTTACCTACTTCAGTTTGCAGATTAAAGGTTTTTTCTGTTTGGACCTTTGGATTTCGAACAACAATATTCTCTCTATTTTCTGTGTTTTTCTCCTTTTCAGGAGTAGAATGATGATTTGTTGATTCTCCTAGATCAACCTCTGGAGGTTCTTCCACAATTCCTTTGGGAGGAAGGGAAGTGGAGGGATGTTTGTTGTTTAGTTGATTGTTAGAGACATCTTCAGTTATGGGGATAGGGGGGTTAGTACTTGATCTAGAAAGAATATGTACAGGTGTGGTTACTGTCTTACCTCTTTTAGGCTAATTTGGAACCTTTTGCTTGTTTGTTTTAGGAACATCAATTCTCCTACTTCTTAAGTTGTATTATTTATGCACCTCAAAGATGGTTGTATCATATCATTCTCTAAAGTCAAATGATTCACCTGATTGAGTTTGAAACGGTTTAAGTATGTGGGCTTCTTGATCCTCTTGGGTCAAGAAAAATTCCCCTTAATTACTAAGTCCCATCAAATTGATTTGAGTATCTTCTTCTGGGTATTCAGAGTTAGAAGCTTCTGCATAATTTTCCTAGAAAGGAGGTCTAATGTTTTGGTCAGATCCACTCTTCCCAGGATTCGGGTTTTGATTCTTCCTGAAATTAGGATTTCTCCCTGTGTTGGTTTGCTGACCTTCCCAAGGAGCTTTCCTTTCAATTATTTCTACTTTTTCACCTAGTCTATCCATTCCTTTAATTATGGCATCTAGCATTTGTTTGAAAGGTGAGCTTTCTTCTTTTAATGGTATCCTTCTCTCACTTCTAGCCTTGGCTCTTTTAGATATCAGGTTGGCTTCAACATTGACAGCTCTGCTTTGCATATCTTCCTAAGTAGGAGGGTTTCATTCTCTCAGCTGGAAAGCCATGTCAGTGTCAAATCCATCTGGGAGTTTGATTAAGGCTTAACCAGGTGGGGGTATTAGATTTGAGGGATGGCCTTGTACACACTGTTGAATCTAGTGCAATAATCCTGCACAGTCTCTTGTGGTCCCGTTGTTAAGTTTTCATATTCAGATAGAATTTGAAGAGGGTCTTTCTTTTTCTCCCACCTGTTTAGGAATTGTTGATAGAGAGTTGCTAGGATGTTTATACTATTTGCTGCTAGAGCTCTGAACTGGGTTCTAACTTCCCCAGTTAAACTCTAAACAAATATTTTCATTTCCACATCATCAACATCTATTTCATAAATTTCAAAGTAATCATTCATCTTCTTGGTGTGTTGTTGGGCTGTATAGGTACCATTACCATCAAATTAAGTTATCTTACTTTGGTAATCCTGGGGCATGGCACCTAAGTTTGCTGGTAGTACCAAGGGGGTATACCTATTTGCCATTTCTATAGGTAATGGTGAAACAACAACTAGGGTTGGGATAATAGTTGATGTTTGATTTGGAGAGATAGAAATGGAGAGATAGAAGGGATGGTTTGATGTGGAGTGGTTTGAGGTTGAGATGCCTGAGGAAAAGATGATGAAGTTGTAGTAACAGAAGTGATTATAGAGGGATTGGGTGTTCCTTCACTAGTAAGATCAGATTGTGGTGAGTTTTGCAAATGTCTATCAATTGACAAATTGGCTGCTTGGATCTCTAATTCTTGGATGAACTCTAGGTCTTGGACTAGGTCAATTAATTTAGAATCAGATGAAGTCCTAAACAAAGAGGTTTCAAAATATTCATCAAAGGGTTGGTCTTCGAGGTAAATCCACCTAACAAGACAGGATGATGATCTAAAGGTGGGACAATGACTAACAGAACTTTCTTGTCTCCTAAGAATTCTAGGGATTAGATTGGGGTTCTCAAACACTGGTGGTGGATTGGGATTAGGATTAGCTCTAGTGTAATGAGTCCTTTCTGAAGCCAACTTTTGCAGTTTTGTTTTTAATTTTCTTAACTACTATCAAAAAAATTTCTATGATTTCTTTAAGATGGTTTTAGATTTATATTTCAAATATTCTTAATGATTTGTTTTGACTGAGTAATTGGTTTCCCTAGTGGAGTCGCCACTATGTTATCACTCAGATTTTCCTTGAAGTTGTTAGAAGAAGGAAAGGGGTCCGAGGTAACCACAAACCAAATTCTAAGTACAGAATCTAGCCAATCTGTACTCAGAGAGGGCTCTCTCTTTAAGATTTAGCTTTGTTTTATGGGATATGAGGCTAGTTATGAAAGCTTGGGGGTTTTGATTGTGTTTGGTGGTGGAATTTAGGAGCAAATGGATAGAATAGAGTATCTTAGTCCATTGGGCTATGGAGTCAACTAAGGATGGCTTAACTAGATTAGGTATTTTCATTAGAGGAGGGCTTCATAGGGCAAGATAGCTAAACAAGGGACAAATGTTAACTTGGAAGGGTGAAATGGTCTTGAAATGGAAGAAGGGCAGTTAAGAATCCTTTGACAAATTTCAATATGAGGGAAGATGGGTGATCATTAATAAAAAACAATTAAGAATTTCTTATTAAATGACCACAATGATAAACTAAGAAGCAAGGAACAATTAAGAATTCTCTGCCTATGATACATTAAAAGAAAACATTAAGAATATAAACGCTTTTAAATATAGAATGTAGTAAAGCACTTTCTGAAATATACTTTTTTCTTTATTATTCAGAGATGAAACACGTGTGAAATATTAAACCAAAAAATAGTAACACATAAGATATATAATACTTATTTGTCCAATGTTTGACACATGAATCCTATAAAAAAAAAAATTCTTTATTTCTTCATCCAGCTAGCCATACAATAGTTGTTCAATAGCACTTTTATTCCAAAAATAATGAGTCTATAGAAATGTCTAAGAATCCAGACTAAGTACTTTGAATGAGGAAGTATTTATACAAAAAGTTACAACAAAATATATCCTAACTGAGGGATATATATTCTAGGAATACTAAATATAATTTTACATAAAAGTAGAGACAGATGGTCTCCAAGATAGAAACTGAATGTGAACTGTTGGCTTGTGTCTCTACTTTTGTTGAGTGACCTGGAGGTAGGCCCTATGATTGAGCATCTTGTTGTCTCGCTCGTAATTTTGTGCTGGTTGATTTCTTTTGGCTTTTAACTGATACTCTTTAACCTGTTCTAATACTCTTTACCTGTTTTGTCTCCATTCATATTATGTTACCAAAATTGACTATGGTAAATACTTCAACTTACTTTTTACCAAGGTAAATCATAAAATGTTTGTCATGTCTGTCCACCAATCATCCTTTGGTATCCTGGTTCTTTGTAGCTTCCTGAAGATTTCATCAGCCTCTATGTATTTTACAAAATTTGGCTGAACAGGAAACAAATGTTTCAATTCATGCTCAACATAAAAGAGGTTCTCCAGACTGTCATAAAGAACTCTGCCTATAGGTAATGCTTTAGGTGTAGATGGACTGGCTGATGAACTAGGTTAGTTATTTGCATACTGATACAATTTGTCAACATAGTCCTCATGTATCATTAATTTATCATTAATTATTAATGGATTGGGAAGTCCTTTACTCTGTAATATGCCAAACTTTTCCATAAATTAATCTATATCCTCCTACATATTTTGACATTTCCTTTCTAGGTTCTGCATCAAAGACCTTTTGGTTAGAACTTTCTTGATTTCAAGGATGGTTCTAGTTCTATCTTCAATATTCAATTGTTCTAATTGATACCTGTTCCTGTTGTTAAAAAATTTTATTAGCCTGATAGCTTCCTCGGGCTTCCCTCCTAGCTCTTCCTTGCTTTTGGCAATTTCTTGAAGAGCAACCTTGACTAGGTCAATCTATTCAAAAATGATTTGTATAGATGACCAAACATCATTTATTGATTGAGTGATGTTGGTCCATATAATTTTTCTGATATCTGTTGAAGGATTTTCAAAGGTGAGGTCCTTTTCCAATGTTTTTACTTGTTGAGCCAAGCCTTTATTTTTCCTCACTTCTTTAGTGAAATTGATCTTTGACACATCATACTTTTGCTCTAAGGTAAAAAAATTTTCTTTTACCTCCTACAATTCAAAGACTTGTAGTTTCATCTCCTCCATGGATTTGATTAGTTCTTCAGTACTCTGACATGAAGTTCCCATCTGTGATGTACCTATGCGTGTACCTCTAACTACACTTGTGATAGCTTCTATTGTGGCCAAAGGGACATTTGGTGCAAGAGCTATTATAAGAGTAGAAGGGATTGCCATGGAGACTACTGGTACTACATTTTGAGGCTGAGAGGTCAACTCACTCTGCCTACTTTTTAGTGATCTCTCTAATTCCTACTCAGTCTCCTTCAATTATTCATTTAGCTTGAGGAATAGCTCCATAAGCTCTTCTTCAACCTTCTTTTCTATAACTTCAGCAGTCTGTGGATGCATTAGCGGTGGCAGTTTCAGCTGCTTTCTCAAGGCAACTGTATCTTCATTTTTCTTCTTAATCAGGGCTTCTATAGCCTTTACATCTTTTGGGTTATGACCCAATCCAGCAATTAATTCCTCCAATGATTTGATTCTATTTTCTTTTGCCTGTGAGGAGGCTCTTTCTAACTGTAATTGAGCAATGGTATTATTCAGTTAATTTTCCAACCTGTGTGCCATCAAGGCCTTACTTGTCAGTGTAGAATACACCATTTCTCCTGTCTGCCTATGTAATTCAATTTGATCTATGGGTTGAATGTCCTTGGCCAAGACCTCAAAATCAGTTTTGAGGTAGTCTACAAGTGTTTGGGGCTGCTATACTTTAGGCTTTAAAAAGCTCATTTGTATCTTGCCTTCATTGATGTCATAAGTTGAGATCAACCTAGTCTAATTGGTAGGAGCCATCTTTGTATATTGATTGTAGACTTGGGCCCTTAATGGTTCATTTTCGGCCTTTATCTCTTTGAATTTTTCTTTGATATCTAAGGACTTGTTAGATTAAGGCCTGAAGGATGAAACTTTAGCACTTTGCTATCATTCAAGCTCTTGCCTTTGGGTCCTGGAAGGTGCCTCACCTACTTGGAATGTATGCTGACTATCTTCTTTCCTCAAACTCCCTATAGTTTCTTCAAAAAATTCTTCTTCTGAATGAGGATTTAGCTCGTGCCTCTTAGCACCAGGCTGGTATGAGGGACCACTGGCAGGGGTAGCTACTTCCCTCTCTCTCCTTAAGCTCTTTTCCTCATTCAGAGGAGTCTGCAAAACTGGGGGGTCTCCCATGTTAACTTGAGTCAGGTGGGTCTGTGTTTGAGCCTGTTCTTGAGAGGTTTCAGGCTGCTTTCACATGCTTGATTGCCCTATTGCTAGAGTGCTAGTTTCTTGTTCTCTTCCCTGTGATGACTCTGAAAATGGTGCACTAGTTTCCTGTGAGTTCCTTTGAGAAGTATCGTCTGTTGAGGCACTAGTCCCTGCTGTTGGTTTCTAAGAAGCCTCAACTGGTACATGCTCAAAATAATGCAAGTCAAGTGTCTTTTCTAGGTCTTTCATTAAATTTTCGACATTGACCTTATCACTATCCATCTCTGCAAGAGTTCCTTCTCTCCATTCGTCCATATTAGCATATCGCTTAATTTATGGGATTCTATGATGAAAATATGATGATATTTTATTTTTCATTCTTCTATCACAAATGAAACTGTGTGGGTAATATTTCCAACCAAAACTTTTACTTAATTTCAGGTTTTCTAGGATTTTTTTTGTTGCTTTGCCTGCTTCTTTATTGTTGCAGACAAATGGGCCTAGGTGATCTTTGATTCTCAACTATGCTTTTTTCTTGGCCTTGGTAAAGTGGATATGATCTGAGTTTATCATTTGTCTATAATACTCCAACGAAAACAACCTCATAGGAACATATTTTGGTAGTTTGAATGGAGGTAGCTCACAACCATATACCCTGATCTTTGTGTGATTCTGGTACAAGTACCAATCACCTACCCTGTACTGTTTGGAAAGCTGAAGGATCCTTTTGATTTCATCACTAATCCTAGGAGGATGATTTCCTGTCAGCATGGTGGTCACTAGGTGGACAAATTGGTTGATGAATTCATTATATGAATAAGGACAAGCCAAAGAATTGTGGAAGACTGGATTCCCAAAAAAGACTGATCTTGGGTTACCTTTTGTATCAAGTTTATTGACGGAAAATGGAAATTTGTCAGACTGATAGTAGAGGATAAGGTGATAGATGAATGTGGAATACTTGAACACATTTTCATTTTCTAGTCTCATGAACTGGTCATGGATTTTCTAAGCGATAAAGGCATCATAATTGTACTTGACAGTAAGGGGCTGACTAGGGGTAGAGATGGGCATCGAAACTAAGGTTAGTTCATCTACATATTCACTGGTATTAAATCCCATGACTGCAGCTATCATATCAATTATAATTTTTCATGTTTCTATGAAGAAAACTAATAGATAGGGAATGGGATTTGGGAGTTGATGCTCCTTGTGCATGAAAGTCTGCCAAAGGCAAATGAGTTTAGACTGGGACAATTTAGATGATCTTTCAAGTGAATCTCCAAGGGAAATGGGGGTGAGGGCTTGATTGGGCTGAAATTGAAGCATCTCATTGATGGAGTCTGTAGTAATTGTGAAGAGGACAGTTTGATTTGGAGACATTACTGCTCTGATGTTGGGATCATAGTTGGCATGACACTAATGGATAATGTCAGGGAAAATGTGCATAGAGGGGAGAAAATACATTGGGAGATTTGATTCCCACAGTCCTATGGCATCATATCCATTCAAGTGATTATCTCAGCATTGGCAAAAGACTTTTAGATGGTCTTTATCAGTGTCCAAGTCCTTTATTTGAAAATATTTATCTGCTAGAGGCAAATAATCTAAGTCACGGTGGGGGGTAGTAATAGGTGCAATAGTCAGGACAACAAGGGTTTCCATTCTGGTTCTTGTGGATTCAGATAGGAAACTGGAGTTCTTATGAGAAATTGGTGGAAACTGAGGGTTTGGGGAACTTGAATTCAATTGCAACAACTGAATTACGGTAAAGTTTAGGGTTCTTTTCAATTAATTGTAGAGAAAGCAAGTAATTACACAGTTTCTTGATGAGAATTGGTAAATACCTATTTTTAGGGATAGGAACTGGAATGCAGGTACACTGGGTGTAATGAAGGACTTTGAGTGGCATCATCTACAAGTTTTGAAGGTGGTTGGTGGTTAAGTACACGAGCTAGTTAACTTTGACATTCAGTTTGCATGGATGTATGCATTCACAGAATATGACGACAACCTGATTACTTTTGTTTTTTATACAAAGTCAAAATTTGGCGGGTTTTGGGATTTGGACAAGTGGCATCAACGAGAAAACAATCTAATGTTTTGTTGTTAGCGGGAGGTGGTAAGTAGTTTTCATCACACTACTAATGGAGGGGAGGTGGTATTTGGGCTAGACCAAGAGATTCCATATAATGAGCAACACGTGGCGATGGAACTATTCAGAAAACTGCTCGCGATCGCGCGCTAATGTTTGGTTGTGGAAGGTCGTCCAATATGGACGATAACTGTTGGATCTGAGGGGCTTGATCGGGCAACTATCGGGGAGGTGAGGTGGCAAAATTTTAATGTATGGCAGACCCGACATGATTAAAGTTTTTAATTGCATCGGGAGTGACGAGATTGGTGGAAAAAGTTTTTAATTAACCGTGGGGGTTAATTAATCCTTATTTAATATGGCAGGGTCAGGTTTCTTAATTAGTTACGGCTTAACCAATTAATCCAAATTATTGATGTATTATGGTTATATTTAACTGAGGGGCAGGATATATAAGAATTTGGGGTTTTTACATTATTAAAATAATACGGGAATGGGTAATCTTTATAGGGGAACTATATAATAATATAAGTTAGCAATTAATATGACCAAATGAATGGAAAAAATTCTAAGGCTAAAACATTTTCATGTGTATGTTTAAAACTTAGGCTAGGTGAAAATGAGGGTTTTTATGGAAAATATTTTAATTTTCGTACGTAAAATAGAATTTTACTTAGGAAAAACTTTATAAAGGGAATGAATGATCTATGAAGGGGTGCGTTTATTGATGAATGGGCTTAAGTGCTTAAGGTATTATAAATATTGGGCCGAGGATCTAGTCCCTCCAAAATTCATAGAAATGCTCTGAGCCCCTATAACTTGATAAATACCTTGGATCTTAGGGGAAATTAGTGAAAATTTAGGGGAAATGAGTAGGGAAGTTAATTATTTTTGACTTTTCTTACTTGATGTGTCTTTCATGTGATACATGCCTTTGCCTTGTGATGAAAGTAAAATATTTACACATTTAAACTTATCATTCACCACATATTATTATGCAACCATCATCTACTTACCCTACCTACTTTAACCTAGCCTTTTCACTTCTTTATTAGGGTGAACTTAGTCTGGCAAACCCTTATCAAAATTTTCTTTTCTTTTACATGGTGATGGCCTATCTAAGTCTACACTTATTACATCCAAGGGCTCAAATTAAACTGTTGAGCTCCTTTTTTCACTCTACATGTCTACTTATCTGCCAAGATTACACTGTTTGGTTAGATTTTTATTCTCTATTTCTACAACATGAAATTGAAAAATGAATTATCCAAGCTTAAATTGTTTGACTATTCATAAATTGTGGCATAAGTAACAAACTACACACAAATTTTTATTCTACAATAGTAAAAAAGTAGTGGCATTTATACTTGCACACTTTCCTAGTCTTTTATTTTTGTTGGGGTTCATTTTCTTTCATTTTTTAGACCATCTTTTTATTTTTTTCACCCTTTCATTTTTCTTTTAGGGTATACCCCCTTTACGTTTTTTAAATTTTTTGATTTTTTTACAGATATGGAAAACCTTTGCAACAAGTAAAGGTATGAACATATTACAAAGTTGAATAAGTCAATCATGATATATGACACCTATTGGTATATGGGCATAACAAGTGGCACATGGAAGGCCTGAACCTGGTCATATTTTCCTATGATTAATAAACGCTAAGTTCTCTTACCTTTATAATTGTTTATATGTGGATTTAATGGTTTTCATATCTCTAATATTTATATGGTTTAATGATGGTTATAAGCATGGTTATGTCATTGGTTCATGTCATGGTTATTTCATGTATTTAATTGTAATTGTTAAATGGATGGATGCAATACCTAATTGATGATATAATAATCCAATGGATAAGGAGGTGATCCTTCTAGTTATGTTTCATAAGTTCTTTTAGCCATTTATGCTTTGTCTTGTATCCCGAACTTGTAGGTTACATTGATGCCAAGTGTTTGATGGAATGTCAGTCCCAGTTGGGGATGCTCAAGCCTAGTCCTAAGGTTTATTTTTTATTTATCAACATTTCTATCATGTCTTTGATGGATTCTGAATGTTGTATCAAGTTTTGGGTAGAGGTCGGCATTCTAGGCTAGAAAAGTGGCTCAAATCTCTAAGTTGTTGGCAGAGGTATGCTGAGAAAAGTCCAGAGTCATAGGCACAGAGGCCTATGAGATCGAATTTAAGTTTTTGGTCGTTTTCTTTCCTATAGCATGAGAGATACTTTCAGTTAAAAGGCTTAAAACATCAGTGGGACCTAGGGTTAGGATGTCTGAGTGGCTGACATGTCTCCTAAGGGTGCTTTTGCTGATGTGGATGGGTTTGTTTGATGTGTTCTATTGATTCCATTTCCTTAAAGTTACCAAGGAGATTGAATACCTTATAGTGACCCCTCTCATCACATATTTCCCTGGCTGGTTGGTTGCTTGGATGGACCTAGGAGGAGGGGGTGTTACACAATCAGGGAAGAGAAATATCAAGTAACTATATTAGGATTACTTTCAGCTATCGATTTGCATGTGTGATTTCCTTTCTAGATTTGGAATGCATGGTACATGTATGTGAGTATTTGGCTCTCTTGTTGTCATTCACATGGGTTTTCATAGGTGTGAAAGTGATTTTCAGCCTTTCCTTTCCATTTCTAGATAGTCATGTTGTGATGGGTCCTCTTTTATTTGGTTAAGCTGGATTGTCAGATGGTTTCCAAACTAAGGGAGGTGGTCTCTGAAGAATAACACAAGGCCTAGGAATCCCTATATCAGAGAATGTGGTATTGCAGTAAAGAAAAGTTTCATGTACCTCTATGGGCCTAGGAATCATCGACCTATGAATTGTGGGATATATGGTAAAATGTAGAGGTTTGTGCCCTTGATCAGGCCTAGGAACCCTCAATCGGTGAATGGGAGGATATACAGTAAATACTAAAGGGTAGAGTCTGAATTAGGCTTAAGGATCCTCGACTGGTTAATGGTGGGATATATAGTAAGGCCTAGAGACTAGGAGGCATACAAATTCCTCACAGTGTAGGTGGAGAAATCTAGGGACATCTACGCTTGTTTAGTGCCTAGTGATCTAGTGGGGATTATGGTAAAGCCTAAGGAAACTTGTATTATTTTTGTTGTGAGTCCCACATTCATGCTTGGAATATGGTATATGGGTGATTGGCTAAAAGAAATATTTGGTTCATCCAATCTACGGTTGGGTGGTTCATCAAAGTATTGGAGATGGTTGGCTTATGCATTCATTAATAAGATCTCTTTCTCCTTGGTATTTAATGTGCAAATACCAATTCATATGTGATTCTTATAGTTGTTATATCCTTTTTATTTATGTTGGTTATATCATGGTTATGAGTATGTTTTATGACAAACATGATGTATGGATCTCATCATGTTTTGATTTTAAAATGAATGTACAATGAATATATGACCTAGTAGATGATAATGCATCATTCGTGATAGAGAAAAAATGTTTCTTTACAACTCTCAAATAAGTATGAGACCCTTATGATTGGTTATGTTGTTATGACCTGTAGATTACATATTTGTGACATGTATGATGAAATGCTTATTATGGAGTGTAGTGGTCAGATCAATTATTTGTACCAAATATTGCATTAGTAGCCTTATTCCATTGTTATTTATCATTTCTGAAAGTTTCATGAATTTCTAGGCAGTGGCCTGAGTCATGGCCTTGAAAAACGTGGCACACAATCTGGGGTTGTTGGCTAAGGATTGGTTGAAGAATTCCATAGTCATTGGCATGCATTTATGTGGGAGCGACTAGAAGGCCTCAATCACATGCATTTCTTGTCATGGGAGTGGCTGAGTGTCTATATCAGTGAAATGTCAAGTTTTCTAAGGGGTTGGTCACCTGGAAGGGTTGGTTTGCTCTTGAAGGTTTTGTAGCATGTGTGGAATGTCATAATGTTTTTTTCTATCGGATCCACTTCCTTAACTATACATGGGTAGTTTAATCACATCATAGTAGCCTCATCCACTACATTAAATCTCCAAAATGACTTGATACCTAAGATTCCTCACCAACAGCTTGAATTCCACTAGTAGTCAAGGAATTCAAGTGCATGTGAAGATTCATGGGAACCAAATCCACCAATTTTGATTTTTTTGGAGGGAAGCAATCCTGCTTTCAAGGGAGCTCACCCTTGGCCACTTTTGATATAAATAAACAAGCCTAAGGGCTCATTAGGAATCCAAATTTTGTTGGATATAGGAATAGATATTGAGAGCCAAGATATTGACGCTATTATTTCCATCTTTGATATGATTTATTGTACTCTTATCTTCTATTAATGGAAGGCTTAATTCTTGCTTACACCTGAGTTAACTTTGGAGGGCTGAAACCATTGGGTTTAGGCCCAACCCAAAGGCGTTAGTTCCTCTCCAGTATTATTTCCTTGTTATTTCTGAAGTCTTTTTATTTATGGGTTGGACTACCATCTCTCTTGTGGGGAATGTGGTTGAAGGATCTATAACAACAAGCCAAAAATATGTGTTTATGATTTCCTATAAATTACTATGTTCTTGATTGAAATTATTTTTCATTCTTGGTTTATATAACTTAGAGGGTAGTTGCACTGATTTGGAAATTATATTAGATTCAACTTGTAGGATAGAGTAAATATTGAAGAAATAAAATTTAACTCGTCTTTTCCAACTTGATTTATCTTGCTGCAATTTTGATGAGTATATACAAGTGTGATTATTGGTCTCCAGGGGATTCTAAGTCACTTGTAGGGGCTGCACACTCATCCACATCCACTTAGGCATTTCCACCCTCCTACTAGACATCTCATCCTTCTCGCAATCTCTATCACCAAGATCACCCTTACGGGGCCAATGAAGGACACATGGGCATAAAATTTTGTGTAACATAGGCCTCCAAGGTGGTTTAGGCTTGGAAAAAGGCCTCCCACATTATTCATCCACATCCATCCACCTTCCTCCACCTTCAGAACACCACCCTTTCCCTCAAAAATCTCTTGGACCCACTCCTGTAGGAAAATAGGGCACTCTTGTAAAAAGGCAAGGCTTCCTGTAACACTTCCTATAGCAATCCTGTAGCACTATCTAAATACAACCACATTTTCCCTAGGACATTTATATTTTGAAGTTGAATAATGACCCCAGCCTTTGATTACATTATTAAGGAGACACCAAGACCACCCCAACCCTATCCTTTCTCCAATGCAAACACAAAACCACAAGTAGATTAGAATCTTTTTTTTGAATTGCATAGTTATGTATTATGGAATGAATTCCTTTTCTCAAACAATTTTCAATTATATTAATGGTTCATGCAAGCATAACATTGAATTTATCAGGGTGCAAATAGAGTATCATAATTTTTGTATGCAACTAGTAGAATTTATACTTTCAGGTAATTGCAACTAGTCTTTACATTTGATTAATGGTATCTTAATTCTGGCAATTAGAATCATGCTCATTCCCTTACAACCATTATATGATTTTATAAAAACTATATTTGTAGTAAGTTGGAGGAGTGCTATTTTTGTACCTTAATCCGATTTAATGACTGAGGGTGGCATGAGTAGAACTTAACCCACTGTTCATAAAGCACTGTCACCTCTAAGTTTGTATGAACATGTTGTCACTACTACAATACACTCCAATTTTTTTTTCTACGCTCAATTTCGAAGCCTTCCTCATTCTTGTAAGTTTTTGTCATAAACATTGAAACTCTTTCCATGTGTTTTGTTGAGGTGTTTTGGTCCCTTAGGTAAAATGTCATCTTTTCGCATGTTAGCCATCAGACAATGTCTAAGAGCCCATTTCGGTGGTTTCAAAGGGCTACCTTTGCATAAATAAGTTAATATAACCATGTAAACATCTCTTGAACTCATTTCCAAAGTTTCAACCATTGTCAAACAAGTGTCGTCACAGTGATCTCAAAGTGTATCTTTAGTGTATCCTAGATAATCTATGTTTTTTTTTCGTCAAGTATTCTAAGTGTGTGATCAGAGTCAAAGTATTATCATTTTTCACATCAGCCTCTCCAATCCCACACTTAGCGATTTTTTGAAAAGTTTCCTAACCAAGAAACCTGGCTTCACTTAGCCTCCATGAACTATGCATTGTGTAGCCTTAGTATCTAGCTATGACCTTCTTTTGAAATTTGGAAATGTGCAGTTCCTATCTCCCAAGACTACTACACTATATAGTTTTAGTGATCAAGCCCCAACCTTGGCTCACAGAATTGTGCAATCCATCTGCCCAACTTGGCCTTAACTACACATTTTGTAATCTCTAGCCTCAAGCTCATCCCTTGAGCCCCTGATTTCTGTAATTACAGAATGGTCTATCCTCCTCTATCTCCCATAACTACTCAATGTGTTGATCTAGTGCTCATCCCCTCATGCTGTCACATTGACCTCTATAATTATGTATTTTTCTTCCTCATCCCATCATGTACTATGAATTTTGTAGTATCAAGGCTTAAGGTTCACCCCTGACTACTTGAACTCTGCAAATGTGCAGTCACTAAGTCCTTCTCCCAACTTGTCACCCAATTCCAGCTTAACCAATGGATCAATATGCACTATCTTAGGCTAGGGGTTTTTATAGTGATGTCGTCTCATCATGAGTGAATTACAGATGTAGGTAACTTATCATACAATGGAAAGATGATGAAGAAGAATATTAAGAAGGGAAACATGCTGAAAGACATCTTTTTATCTGAGTACCCAAGCTGGTCATCTAAGAGAAAGAAAAGGGACACCATTTTGCGATCACAACTCAAGACTTGAGATCATTGAATATTGCTTATCACCAAGCCATGTGTAGGTGGAAAGAAAAGCATTCTCAAGAATACACTCAACACACAATAGCAACAGCGGCTTGAAATTTCCACATCATCAAGAAGTCCATGTCAGTAGTGCCATGTCATATCATGTCATGTCATGAATTGTCACATGCCGCACCATTATGGTGGATTATCTAATTCATGTTTTGAAAATGTATTACAAAGTGAAAGTCCAAAGGACATGTATGGAATATGAAGAGTCATTTAAAGTTAAAACTCATAGGAATTCAAACAGTCATGAGGGTAGATGAAGAGTTACAAGGAAGGTGAAGCATCACTTCCTCATTGTTATATATACATCGTCATTGTAAGAGAAAATGATTTTTCACTCCTCCTCCTCCTACAATGCATTAGAGAGATAAGCTAGTTCTTTTGAGGATCAAGGAGAATCTTCAATCATCCACTATTGGATCTAGTGGTGTTCATTGTATACATGTGTCTTGGAAATTTTACTTAATATAAGAAGCCTTATGGCCATAACGTTCTTCATGCATGGATTATGGATACTTGTAAGACTTTTCTGTGAATGCTTGTAATTCATGTTTCCTTTCATTTATGCTAAAGTAGTTGAACAATTTCGGTTATTTTGGTACTTATCATATTGATAATGTCTTGTAATTTCTATTATTGTTGTCACATCCTTGTGGACTATTCTGCTTGATATCAAGAAAATCTTCCTTGTTACATTCTTTTCAATGACTATTGCATCTCTGTAAATTATTACACTTGATGTTGTACAAATTCTACTTGTTTATATATGTCTCTACTAGGGCAGGGTTAGTGGGAGAAACCTCCCCTAGGTAGGGGCTGAGAACCTTAACAGATCGACGTCAAACAATCAACAAGAATCACTCATTAAAGCAAGCAAACTATGAAAATTACTAAATTTTGGTTTAGAAAGAATACCCGAAGTTCCTACGTTTGATGTTGATATAGTAGGGTCAAAACCCTTTGCTTCCTCCAATGCGTTCAGACCTGTAACATAAACCAGAGAATCATATACATAGGAAATATTCAAATATTGTGCATATTAACCATGTCAGATCATTACGTATAGATATATATAAGGCATGATATGTTATCCATGAATTATAAAAAAATGAGATGATAACATTTCAGGAACAAGATAAAGCTTCTTTCTTAACAACATCAAATAGGAGTAGAATAATACAACTTCATCCAACCACATGGCACCAATGAACCTTCCTCTGGATCCATCCAACCCAAGCCTCAAAATTGACCTCAATATGTGCAAAAGGAGGTCATGTAATGGAAGATGAATATCTATGCAAGGAAATAAGGGTTTCCTATGATTGGGAGTGCAGGAGGCACAGGGAAAACCCGACTTGATCTAGGGAAAAAAGCACTATAATGTCGATATCCTGTCTTGTTCTGTATTTTAGGCCTCCCCATGAGGTGTATAAATACCACCAAAACTTTCTTGGTTCAATTAGGCCATGGGCTTCTCTAGGTGGCCTTTTGATGAAACGCGTAAACCAGACCCGAGAAATAGGATTTTTTTTTTCATATTTTAAATTATGTACACAGGTTTGGTATTTATGATACCCACATGCACACACGCTTTTATAAGGGCAGAGTCGCATATGGAATTTTTTTATTTTTATTTTTTAATATATGATCAAGTCTGAATCGGAAAAGGATACCCAAGGCCATATAAGAGCATCATAACTACATGAGTGCTAAATAATGCTATAACAGATGCCCCCTAATATATGAGGTCAGAAGGGGTACATGATGTCTGAAATATATTAAATACAAAGAGAGATCATTTGAGAATGTGAGAGGAGATCACCAGATTTTGGCTAGTTGAATACCTGTACAAGGAATCAGAAAGAAGACTCGTGTATGAGGCAAGCATACCCATGCTCAAAGATGATAAAGCATGTCTACTGATCAATTACAAAGCGGATCCATAATGTATACATAAGTGTACAAAGAATACTAGAGAATACATAGTGGAATGTCTAATCATAGTCGTAAAGAAGTACAGTGGAGCTATGACTCAATATCACATATATATAAGAACTGACCAATGATGCTCGAAGAATGTCTGATCACTGATACTGCATAAATGATCCTCGTAATTGTACCATATCATATAGGTGGAATAGTCATACTACATAAAACTTGAATTTCAATATGTAGAATTTTATTGAAATGAACTACAACAGATAAGGGTGTCTAGCTGCATCGATAGAAAATTGAAAGGACTGACAAGCGAACCAGTATGTTGACAGAACCTAAGGTCTTCACTGACCACATATGGTACATTTATACACGATGGGAATAAATGAGTTGAAGTCCACGATGTTAGAAATCATTTCATTGCCATTCATTTATGTATATCATTAACAAATGCGAGACAACTCACCGATAATGATGATGAGAGTCAAGGTACCCAAATACAATCTAACAAGTGTGAGTAATTGTGCTGAATTCGAACACTTGAGAGAATCTATCAATTAGAAGACATTGATGTATTCTCATTATCGATAGTGAAGGAGTCTACCTCTAATGACTGCAAACCCTAAGGTACTGAAAAAAATAATCTAGATCTTATTCCCAAAGCAATGAGTTGAAGTCGATGGGAAAATATCTATTGGAAGGAAGGAATTAAGGCATCCCACATCAACAACCGCGAGTGTAAACTACAAGCCAATAATGTGGAAGAACTCAGATGAAAAGGGATGAAGTAACCCTTACGAAGTATGTTTATGGCATACATAAGATGTGGTTAGCACGCGACAAAAACCCTTTCAACCAACCAATAATGAAAGCTGACACAAAGGTGAGGAATTCACCATTACAGTTAAATGGAAACCAAGGTACTGCATGAATCCCAATGTGTGATAATGTAAGATGACTTTGAACACAAGGGAAATGACTTAGTCAAAGACCCATGATACTAATTGATGCTCAGCACAATGTCACCTATGAATGATGTAAATGGGCTAGGGTGCAGCTCTAGGGCTACTCTTAGAGAAATTTATCGGATTCGATAAGAGTAGATCTACTAGCAAGAATTCAATAGGCACCTTCTTAACCAACATGAACAAAGGACCAAATAATTGATTTGATATTGAATATAACTCTGATGAATAGGGTATGGCCGACTAAAAATGAGTCAAGGGACACTGCAAAATGGCCGACACAGGCTAACTTCCCTTTAACAAAAGTACAACTCATATGTGACAATATGGCAGCATAAAATAACTTTATATAAGTTTTCAATGTAGGAGGCATTAAAAAAATCTCCATATGATTGGAAGAGATAACCAACCAGAGGAGGAATAACTCGATAACAAGGTTAGGGCTCTCCTAAAGTCAAACTAAGACCATCCCAAATGGAGGAAAACATTGTTTTGAGTCCTTTGTTCAAGGGTGACATAACTGACTCTTGTTATCATCAAGTATGGAAGTAAATGTCCCATTCTTGCTCTTTTTGGAATATATAATTGTTTTTTCTTTTTCATATTTAAAGCTTGAAAATGAATAAAAGAATTCCTATAGTACAGTGGAAAGAACTAGTGTCTAAAAACGTATGCTCTAATTTCTAGGGCTAGAACATTCCTATGTGCAATGCAAGGTGTTGAAACTTGTCATCAACACTCGAAGGGATGTTCTTTTCATGGGTGTAAGGTGTCAAGTTGTAGAGGAAAGTGAATACATGGTTATGATCTTGGAAAAAGTCATGGTCAAAGGTTGCTTATCGATGAGTCTAAATGAAGCCAAATTAAGGCCAAAAGGATACAAGTAGTCAATATGCAATGTAGCAATACAACTTAACACATGGGAACCTCTAGGGTATCAAGCCAGAAAAATAGTGAAGAAGAAGAGAAATGAGGCTTCATCACAAAGTCATGGTAGGACTAAAGAGGACTCCTAAGCCTAAGCATTTCTTTGCAGCATGGGAAATATATGCTAGTGAGGATCTAACTAAGAAGCCCATATAAGGAATGAATCTACCATTATGTTACAAATTTATAAAACGACGACTGGAAGTGGTTAAAAACCATAACATAATGGGGATGACCATATGGAAAAATATCGCAGTATGAGGTTAAAGTGGATAATGCAACAGAAAGTGATATATCTTAACATATATGCTAGTAATTAAAATTATACCTATCATGATAGGTATGAGATTGTGGATTTGAAGTGTCGAAAAAACATATCAAAGTCTTATTTTACCCTGAAAAAAAACCTTCCCCAACATTTCAATCCAAAAAATTAAAATGTAATGAAATAATAAAAATTAACAATATGGTCCACTTGGGGTAGCTCTATTGGCAATGGTCATGGAAATGAAGTCTCACTGATCCAGAAGTCTTGGGTTAAATACTTGTGTTATCCCCATGATTGGGGTGAGAAGTTCGACATGATAAAGATGCAGTCATAACAAGCTTACAAAAAAATAAAAAATCAAAATCAAAATATGAACTTTCAAAAAGTGGGTTTTAAAATTTCATTATAAAAAGACATTTGTGCTTACCACAACTCATTTTGACTTGTAAATGTTGAGATTTTAAGAGATTTGGAGAAAAATTTGGGCATCCACAACCGATGATTTTCTCAACCCATTTTCCATTCAACAACTTCCAAGTAATTGTAAATTTGATTTATGCTTATTTCATGCAATTTGAATCGATTCCCATGATCTTTCATCGTAGGTTTTTTTATTTAAAATTTTAACTATGTGTGTACGTGGGTTTAAATTGTGTAAGCCATGTGTAGAAATCCCTACATGCATGTTCGTAAAAGGGAAGTTGTGTGTACACACGATTGTCTATCACACAAAACATGTATACACAGGTAGATTTGAAAAATGAAAAAACTAATGGATGTAAATGTCTCAAATTGCAGGATGTTGATTATTTGGAAGGAAATAGAGCATTGTGAGGTTGATAATGAGGTTTTAGGAGATCAAGAATCATTAAATTATTTAAGAAATTATGGATTTCTCATATGTTATAGGTTGTCAAACATGAAAACCCAAACTCGATTGCTAGAAATGCTTATCCATTACTTGGATCTAGACCAAGAGGTATTTATGATAGATAAAATGCCCTTGGAAATAACTACAAAGGATATTTACTTCATTACAGGGCTATCCCACAAATGGGATGTGGTTGATATAAAATAGAGGTCTTGAGGAGGCCTAAATGTATCTGATTACATAGACATCTACTATAGAGAAGGAACAAATAAAGTCGTCTCTCAAATTTTGATAAAAAAATGTGAGAAACTTTCAAATGAAAATCATTCTCTTCACTATTTTCAGAGTGGTAGGCTTGGCAGCTCTACACCAGGCCTCTCAACCAGCCATGTTCTTGGCCATATAGTTCCTTTGACATAAAGTATTTGATTGGTGCATAGGCATCCTAGCTTGCATGAAAAAGCAACTAATTTCACTTAAACGAGGGAAGACAAATAATTTTGGCTATTGTTCACTTTGTGGGCCTTGACCAAGTTCAACATTAGTCAGCCAAACAAATCCCTACACTATTGGCCCTTTTGGCATCAGCCCACAAAGCACGGACTGAAGTCTCACCCAAAGCAATATGGGGGGATGGTGGAACCAAGTTTTCACACCCTGAGATTGTCGTGATGTCAGTTTATACCCTTTTCCCCTACTTCCACATAGGTCTCTAAGCCTTAGGGCTTTATTGATCTACCCTTTATTCTGCCCTTCAAGACCTCCATGACAGTGTACGATTGACCTTTGCGTAGCCCTAACCAGCGGTTCAGGAACTTTCGTGTAGCTATGTATAGGTTCTGAAGTTATCTCAAGTGTTTTACTTATCTTACCAATCAATTACAGTTAGCGTTGTGTAAACTGATATCTTTACCTACATTCAATTAACAGGTATAATCACATACATTCACGCATCAAATAAACATTGTGAAATAAATCCAGATTGCAATATAATCAAATGCATTATGTTATGGAACCAGCTCAAGAAAAGATAGAAAAGATATATCAACGCCTTATAATTTAGCCTCTTCGAGGGGGCATCCTCCTTTACATTACATGAATGAACAATTCTTGGATGATACAAATGAAAAGACCTCCTTTCTATATATAGGAGTCTAAGGGGTCATAACATAATCAAAGCCGACAT